>JAADVD010000448.1:0-23223 GCA_023334535.1 Pythium vanterpoolii
CCCCACTGTAACCAACCATCCATTCTTGAGGACGCGAGCTTGATCTCGCTCGATCCCTCTCCTTATTCCTCCCTTTCTCTATTCCTCTCTCTCGACGTAACCATGGCGAACCGCGGCAAGAAGATGAACCTGGGTGAGTTCCTCGGCGACAACGCCGCTGCCTACATCCCGGAAGCCGCCCTCCCAACGGGTCCCCGACCGCGCGACGAATTTGAAGACGATCGTCGTGGTGGTTTTGGCGACCGTCGCGGCGGCGGCGACCGTGGCGGGGACCGCTTTGGTGACCGCGAACCGACGCGCAGCGACCAGTCGGACCAGTGGCGTGGTGACCGCGGTTTCGGCGGTGGTGATCGGGGCGGTGACCGCCGCGGCGGCGGCGGCAGTGGCTTTGGCGATCGTCGCGGTGGCGACAATGACGGTGACAACTGGCGCGGCGGTGGTGGCGGTGGCGGTCCGTCGCGGTACGACCGTCCGTCGCGCGACGATTTCCGCTCGGAAGAGCGTCCGGCCTCGATGCGCTTGAACCTCTCGCGCCGTTCGGACGCCCCGGGCTCGCCGCGTGGTGGCGGTGGCGGTGGCTTCCAAGGTCGCAGCGGCGGTGACGACCGTGGCGACGGCGACAAGTTTGCTGGTGCGTTCCGCAGCGGCGGCGGCTCTCGCTTTGGCGGTGGTGAACGTGGTGGCGACCGTGGTGGCGACAGCCGTTTCGGAGACCGTGGAGGCGACCGCTTTGGTGGCGGCGACCGCCGTGGTGGCGATCGCTTTGACGACCGTGGCAGCAGCGACAGTCGCTTTGCATCGCGCTTTGGCAACGACCGTCGTGACGATGGGGCGTCCTCGGGGCTTTCGAGTGCCTTTGGCTCCATGCGCATGGGCAATGATTCTCAATCCGCTCAGCAGCAGCCGGCCAATGAAGAGCTCGACAAGAAAGCGCGCGCGCAGAAGCTCCGCGAAGAACGCAAGAAAAAAGCCGAAGACGAGCGGCTCGCGGCCGAAGCCGCCAAGAAAGCGGTGGCCGACGCCAAAAAAGAAGCCGAACAACAATCCCTTAAGCAAGCCGAGCACGACCGTACGATCATGGCCGAAGTCTTGGCGTGCGACAAGACGGGCGACGATTTGGTCGCCGTCGCCAAAGACATTTTTGCTAAGTCGGGGCGGCCCATGGGGTCGGTCGTCGTCGAGACCGTGACCAAGAAAGCCGAGGCCGTGGCCAAAGCCAGTGCGAACTGGATTGCGCCGACACAATACGGCGGGCTCCTCAAGCTCGCGCTTGCCGAAGCCCCGGTCGCTGACCAGGTCCAGGCCTTGTACGCGCTGCAAATTTTCCTCAACGACCACGCGTTCCCTAAGGGCGTGATGGAAAAGTGTTTTATGGCGCTGTACACGCTCGATATCATTGAAGAAAAAGCGTTTTTCGACTACAAGTACGACGTCGACAACGACGCACCGGGCCGCATGAAGGCGATTGTCCAGACTTCGAACTGGCTCACGTGGTTGGAGACCCCTGAAGAAGCGAGCGACGAAGAAGACGACGAGTAGATCGCTTCCTAGTCTTGATCTCTGTATAGATTAGAAGCTTTCTCTTATCTCTCTTTCTAATACTACTGTGTTTTTCATCCTCCATCGTATATTCCTATGACGGGAGGGCGGTGAGGAGGAGGTGGACACTCTGGATGGACTGCGTGAGAGGGTCGAGGATCGGGAGGAGGTCGTAGGCGACGCGGGGCCACGGGTAAAATTGAGGCGCGAGCGTGCGGACCAAACGCTCGACGTCGACCAAGTCGGTCGTACCGTCGGCAAACGCGGAGCACAAGAGGTCCCACTCGAGAGGCTCGAGGGAGAGACAGCGGCCGTTGGTCGTGAGGGCTTTTTCGATTTGGGCACGAGTCAACAGCCGTGTGTGGGCCGTGTCGACCGAGTCAAAGAGCTGGCAGGCGTGCGGGATGTCGAATTGCCATGTCTGGGCGTTTACGAACTCCCACAGCAGCAGCCGCACAGGATAGACGATGGACCGTGGGAGGTTCACGGGAGGAAGAGGAGGTGGAGTTGGTAGAGTGAGGAGACCGTGTAGCGTCTCTTTTCGCATGTAGACGCTCTGGAGGTCGGTGCGGAGGCGGTCAAAACCACTGGATACGGGGCCGCTTCCGCCGGTCATGTCCTGACCGATCCAGTGGACAAAGTGGTCTGCGGTCATGGACGCTAGACTCGCACCGGAGAGCGAAAAAACCCACCGGTGACCGTCTTCATCCAGCGGCAGTAGGGCGAGGTCGAGACTGCTGCTGGTAGTACTACCGTGGAATTGGGAGAGGGATGCTGAGGAGAAGCTGGGCGAACCAACGTTGAGCGGCCGTGAAAAGGCGACCAGCTGACCGCGGGCACTGAGCGTAAGCGATAGACTGGGCGGCGTCCTCCTCGTCCTGAGGGAGAACGGCTCGGCGATAGCCTGCAGCTTGTTGCAGCGGTGTGTGACGGCACCGAGGTCGCTGCAGACGTGGAGCGCACCAGCGATCTGGCGACTCAAGTGCGGCAAATTCCCGAGTTCGTTGGGAGACGGTGCTCTGCCGTACGCGTACAGCAGCACCACAATGCCCACAATCTCTTGGGCGTCAATGTCCCACACCGGGCACGCCACAACGGCATGCGTCGTGAAGCCAGCCTGCGTGTCACCATGACTTGCACGCAGCACGTACTTGCCTTCGACGGATGGTTGGTGCTGATATTGTGCTGGCCGTGGTGCGGTCTCTCCTCCGTCTTCTTCTCCTACTCTCTCGTCGTGAGGCTCGGGGATCCATTCCTTAACCACCACTGTCGCATTCTGGCGAAGCACGTGGGCCAACAGTCCTTCGCCCGTCGAGACGCGGATCGTCTGATCATTCAGCACCGAGATCCGTCGCGTCTGATTCCGCAGCGACGGCGCGTGACCTTCAGCTGCGTTACTCTTGCTGGCGGCGTGCTCGGCATGGGGCGAGAGCTTGGCGGTCCACATGGCGCGATGGTCGTGCTCCCATAGAAACAAATGAGTCTTTTCCACGCCAAAGAGGTTTGCACACGTGTTGTAGACCGCATTGATAATGCCCAGTGGACTCATCTCCTTAAAGAACCCAAGTGTCGTGTCCAGCAAGTGCTTGGTCTGGTCTTGCTGCTTTTGTAACTGCTGCTTTTCCAAGATGCTCGCGATGACCGAGCCGGTCTGGCTCCCCACGATCGAGAGAAACAGATCAAACGGTTCAAACACGAGCTTGCGGCCGCGGGTGTTGACCAAGTGGAGCACGCCAATGAGACGCTTGGAGGAATGGCTAGGATCCTCGGGGTCGTCAATCAGCAGCGGGAGAAAGAGCACGTTCCGGGCCGTGAGACCACTAATGCTATCGACGTAGGTGTTGAACATGGGCGTCCCAGACGTGACGTCGTTCACCAGCACGAGCTCGCGTGTCTGCAGAACCTGGGCCAAGAGCGAGTGGCGATACATGGGTTCGTTCAGTACAATCGGATGGCGGCGCTTGCGATGGAACGTAAGAAGCTCGTCTCCGTCAGACTGTGAGCTCTGGATCACGTAGATTGCTGCGCGCTCGACGCCAATGATCTCTTCGGCACAGCCAGCAAGCGTCGTGACGGCCTCGGCGAGGTCGGCGTCGCCAATCAGCTGCCCTAGGCTCGCACTCAACGCTTGGGTCTTTTGAAACAGCTGCGAGTTTTCAATCGCGAGCGCAATGAGCTTGGCAATGGTCTGAAGGAGAAACTCGTCTTTGGCACGGAACGGTGCGCCGCCTGACTTGTTGATGACTTGGACCACGCCCAAGAGCGTCTGCGGAGAGTTCGACGCGGCGGTGGGGTGGGTAGTAGTGGCCACGGCCCCGTAGACCGTGTGCTGCGACCGCTCCCTTTGCGTCTGCGTTGTACTGTGCTTGTCGGTGTTGGCGACGGTCGAGAGGATCGGGACCGTGAGAATACTCTTGGTGCGGTAATTGGTTTTCTTGTCCCAGCTCGAATTGAACCGCGGGTCTTCGTAGGCGTCGGGAATGTTAATGAGTTGCCGCGTCTCGGCGACCATGCCGACCATGCCGTGGCCAAACGGGATGCGCATGGTCGCGTTTTTCAAGTCGGTGACCACCTCGACGCCGCCTTTCCCGCTGATATCGCTCTGCCAATTGTAGAGCATGCGGTCGGTGTTGTCGGCGACAAAGAGCGAGCACCGATCGGCGTCCAAGATTTCTTTGGCGTTTTCAATCACGAGCTTGCCGAGCTCTTCAAACCGCAAGCACGTGAAGATCTCGGGCGCCAACTGCATTAGCGTTTCTTCGTTCACTTTGTTGCTTTCGATCTCTGTAAAGTACGCCGTCTTGGGAAGGAGACCACTGAGGAAATGACTCAGCATCGTGAGAATGACTTGATCATCGTTCGTAAATGCCTCGCATTTCTCAAGCGAGATCGCGACACCCAAGGCCGCCACCTGCGTGAGTTTCCCACATACTTGAATCACACCGAGTGTGGTGTTCCCATGCAGCACAGGCAGCAAGAGTGTCGACGTGCTTTTGAACGGCATGAGTCGATCCGTGTTGTCTAGTGTCGCTGAGAAATGCAGGTGCTTGACGACGTGGCCCGCCGGGATTAGAAGGGGCTTCTTGGTGTGGAAGACATAGGACGCAAGCCCACACGGCACGTGGACCGCCGAATGCTGGGCAGTTGCACCTGTGTGCTCGGCGGCAACAGCACTCACACCGCTGGTGCCGGAGAGTGGCATGACCCTCGACCGCACGGTGATCATGTCCTTGGTGGTAGCCTCCCCCTCGCCAGGTCGACGGACGCGGCACCAAAACTCGTTCTCGGCCGAATCCAACACAAACAGAAAGGCGTGCTCAGCCTGGGTGAGCTGCTGGACCTCGCGCGTGAACGCGTCGGCGAGGTCGTAGATGCGAGAGCACGTCGCGAGCGTCTGGAAAGTCTGCGCCATGCACTGGAACGCGTGATGGAGATGAAGGACCTGGAAACCGCACCGGCGGAGCTCGTGGAGCCAGTCGCGCGTGGTCGCGTCGACCATGCGGTCGTGAAACGCCAAGAGTGGATGGCCAAGCAATTGCTCGAACGCAAGGCCGGCGTGCGTCGTGAACGGTAGTGCGAGGAGTGAGGACGCCGGCGGCGTCGAAGGCAGCAGCTCGCGCCACAATGCGTCCGAAAGCAGTGTCGCGTGGTGGTGGTGAGTGTGGACACTGGTGGCGCCGCTGCTGCTACTGCTGCTGCTACATGCATACAGTTGGCGCGACTTCTGGAGCCGTAACTCGTAGTCTTTGGCCTGTACGAGCTTCTGTGCATGCTCGACTTGTCGCTCAAGCCGCGAGAGTTCGTGCGAGTAGTTGGCGAGCTGGTGTACGTGGCGGTTCACGAGGTCGCGCTTGTCCTGCTCGAGTTTATCGATTTTCGTGATCATCAATAGTGGTGGTGTGGTGCGCGACGATCGACTTATAGGAGCCGAGGGAGACTGCGGTGCGGTCGGCAACCGTCGTGGTGAGCCGTGGAGTGGCGACCGTGGGGATGCATTTGCACACGTTGTTGTCGCTGGGCGTGAGTTCTCAGTTGGCGGTGAAGCCAACTGAGGAGATCGCCGGGATGCAGGCGGTGGTTGTGGAACGACACTACTAACATAGGGCAACTCGGTGCGGATGGATTCGTCGTCGTGGTCCTGCCCTGTCTCAACAAGGGATGCGTACGTCGGTGGCTCGTCACTGCTGACTGTTGTTGTGTAGTTGAGTCGCTTTCCTGCACTCTGGCCTATTGACCGATCGATAGGAGAGGGTATCGCTGACTGTATGGTTTTGAGCGTCAGTTTGACCATGCGCAGATCAGTCTCGAGCGTCTGGATCTGAATGAGGTGCTGCTTCTTCTCGTCTATGAGGTGTTGCAATTGTTTAGCTTGCTGTTCGATCTTGGCAGTGAGCTGACGATTGAGTGCGCGCAGTTTAGAGACGATTGAATATGTTTGTTCATCATACTGAAGCGCCAACGGCTGGCTCTCACATCCTGTGCGCTGGAGAGGCGACGACGATCGGCGTGGCCTCGTGGCCAGGGATCGACGACTCGACAACGTAGAATGGACCACGTGGATTTGCTCCTCGCTGGCGGACCCTGCTTCGGGTGGTTTGCTGGTTCCTTGAACCACTGGCTCGCAGTCGTTTGTGCCGCTGCTCGAGTCTTCGTCGTACGGCTCGAACGCCGCGTCGTCCATCGAGTACACATCATCGCCGTCCCACTGTGAGTCGTTTGGTACGACCTCGCGATCGCTTTCTTCGCTCTTACTGAGCCGTCGCCCTTGCTCACTAAAATACGTCTCGGGGCGTTGTATAGAGCAAGCTGGAAGCTGCAGCGCCGCCTCGTACGTTGGCGGCGGCTCGTTGCTGCCCAGCGATAGTGAGGATGCCTCCGGTTTCTTGGGCGTGAGCTTGACGTGGACCACCGCCGCCATCACGATCTCTACAGATCCCGTTCTCTTTCTAGGGGATTTGTCAGGTAGGATGTTCACAACCGCGGATGTACAAATAGATACTGGATCGTCCCATGTGTCATGTGCACCACGACGTAAACGGCCACTCAAAGAGCAAACAAGAGGCCTTCTCTCTCTCTCTCTCTCGAGCTCGCTCTTGGCATTCCAACAGAGCTGTCCATCATCATTAAAGGAGATCGTTCAATTTCAAAGTGACGAGTCGCCAGCTCTTGCCCCCCAAACACAGCGGCGTCACGCATGCAGATACGGCTACTGTATGCCAGGCAATGACTCTCCTGTGCTGTATTTGCCGTCTATGATCTCTTCTTTACGCAGTGAGCAAAGAAGAGGGAGAAGTCAGAGGGGAGACTGACACTAAGGACCGCGTCAGGAGAAAGTAGATGACGAGGACGAAGCGGAGCGGGTGCCTGTGGAAAGAGCAGCGAGGCAGACGAACAGAACGTCAGTGCGGGCAAAAAAGTCGGCGGCGTTGGCGCTAGCCACGTTCCCAAGATTCCTCCCCCAAAGTCGATCTAGGTTTCAGGCCAGACATTTCCATCAAGCAAACACGTAACTAGACGAAATCTTACGCTTCTTTTTTGCCAATGATCTAGATATGCCCGAGGCGGCACCATTGGACGGCACCGGACGCAGCTCACGAGTCGCTCGCACGAGCTTCCACAGAAGGCGAAGCTGAGCGTCGATGGAAAATGATTCTTGATATGGATCGTGGTTTGTAGATGGCATACGGAAAGCGAGATCATCAGATTCACAATTCGGGGGTCATGAAGGGACACGAATGGGCGGCTCTGGTGACGAATCATCAGTCGTATCTTTCGTGAACTAGGTGACTGCTCACAGGCTAAGGATCAAGTGATCATGCAGGCCACGAAAAGCGTAATGCCTGACGAGAGCGAAAAACTATGGACACGAGTAATGAGGGGAAGAAAGAACCGAGGTGGTCGCAAAATCCACATTCCAAATTTGCTCTTTGTTGGCGCGACTACGACACACATTGTGGCAAGGAATGCGATCTAGACTCCAGAAGAGTCCGTATCTAGACGTCGTGCTGGCCTTTCATCTTAGCCGGTGTCACGGGGCGGATCCGACCGAAGCGGATGGGCGGGCCGATATTGTGGGCGTTGTGATAAGCAGCTTCCATCTTGCCCAGGGCAGCACGGTGGGTCTCCATCTTTGCCAGAGTCCAGCGGCGATCTGAGGCCGCTGCCTCCATCTTGGCTGGTACGTTGATGGACTTGCCCCAGAACTGGTTTTTACTTGGCGAGCTATACTGCTGCGCGTCCGTGCGGAGGTGACGCGACGGCACATTGTCAGCATGGGCAACGCCGAGCACTGCCGCTAGCGTAAAGACGGCGGCAAACTTCTTCATGTTGGATCGCGAAGAGGAGATGGCTGGTTGATTGTGGGTTGCGTGTGTTGATGAGATGTGATTCTCGCAATGAATCGTGGCGTGCAGATGATAGCCAGAAAGCTTGGGGTCTTTCGATCCACGCTTGGCGGTTGCGGAGGGGCGCATAGATGGCGGTGGTGGCAGCCCATCAGATGTATCGTTTACGATCAAGGCGACTGCTCCGGGAGGAATTGTAATGGGCGCTCAAGCGGAACGAGAAGGTGGACTGAATAGACTGTGCGTCTATTTAGTATCGCGAATCAAACAAGAAATCAAAGATGAGAGCAATGACCTGTGAACATGTATTGGGTGGTTGCTAAAAGCGGATGTCGAACGAAGCAACTTGTCATCGCTGTCTTTGTTGGCATGAGTGCTAGGAACGTTTTGGCAGCCTCGTCGCGCGAATTGGTCTGGACACGTGAAGGTAGGGCGACCATAAAGTCAGACGCCTAGGCGTGGAACTGACCCTCCATGTTGGCGGCGTGGCGACCATAACGGTGAATGTCCGCTTCCATGTTTGCTGGTTTGCTGTGGGTGCGACCGCGGCTGCGGTGACGGCGCTGGCCTTCCATCTTCGCCACAGGCTTGGCGGCGTTGTGCGCGTTGTGGTAAGCGGCTTCCATCTTGGCAAGTGCCGTGGCATGGGTCTGGCCATGCTGGCTTTCCATCTTGGCCGATGCTTCGCCGAACGTTTTGCTCCAAGGAAACTTCTGGCTTTCCATCTTGGGCGACGCATGGTGCTTCTTCGCGGTACGAAGATTTCGCGACGGCACGTCGTCTGCATTCGCAACGGCGAGCACAGCAGCGAGCACGAAAATGGCGGAGAGATTCATACTGGTGAGACTGGAATGGAGGAGGGAGGGGAGGAGAGGCAATGTCGGGGTGGTGGAGAATTGGACAATGAGACCTACACCTCGCAGCGATCATGGAGAGCACCAGACCCCAGGGGGAGAGTGGAGCTGGTGTTGTATCGTCATGTGCAGGTTCGTGAAGGGACGCCAATGGACGGCTCTGCGGTATTGCGATCTTTGGGACGCGCCGCGACGCTTTCCATCAAGAAGCAAACACGTAACCAGACGGAATCTTACGATTCTTTTCTGCTAATGCTCTAGATTTGCCCGAGGCGGCACCATTGGACGGCCCAGGACGCTGCTCACGGGTCGCTTCCACAGATCGCGACGCTTTGGACGCCTTGTCGGCCGTCCTTTCGTACTTCCAACTGGTCGATCCACGCATGGACACGCCAAGCGTCACCTACGTGATTGCGATCACGCATGATATGAAGATCTGGACCACACAATGCTGCGGCGCGTAGGCTACGCGAAGTGGATACTCCTTTTTGTTATTGACGTGCGAATCCTGTTTGGTCCACGCTATGTGCGACACGTGAGTATCGGGGCCATCGAACGGTCGTATCTACTGTAAACAGGGAGGTGGGCTCGCTGTACGCTGCGGGAGCTGGGAGAGTGGATCTCCCCTCTCCTTACAAGTGGTGAGATAAGGTACTGGCGCGTATCTGGTGTGGGTGTTTGAAGAGATCCACTCCATGCCGCACATTGGTTGCCTGGTTCGCTTTTGTAAAATTGAAGGAGCATTGACAACCCATTATCTGCGACGTTCTCAGAAGTGGTACCACATGGAGGCGATATAATTGGCGAAGACGTGAGACCGAATCAGATTGGGGAGAGTGAGGCATCTGATTGGCTGTATTGTTGAAACCGTTCGAAAGAGAAGCTTTTGGAAAAGGTACTGTGTGGGTGCTGTGCGCGTGCGCCATATAGCGCGTACTTGCAACGCATTCAATACATGAACAAACACACGAGGTCGCGTAATTTTCCGCGACACCAAGAGGTAATAAACGGCAGACCATTAACTATGTCTAGCCTCGTACTCACCTACACGTCGGAAGCGGAAGTCTGCCGCTTCTCAAACACAGGCAGCCAACGCCTAAGCGTGATGCTTCCATCTTGGCGACGACGCGGTCGCGATAATGCGTGGTTACTTCCATTGTAGCTCCGCCTTGACCGCCACCCCTTGTACGGTGAAGGAGGTCCTTGCTTTCCACCTTGGCCGCCACCTTTACCACCACCCGTGGACTGTTGGGGTGGCGGAGGCTGGCCTTCCATCTTCGCCACGAGCCTGGCTGCATTGTGGGCGTTGTGGTAAGCGGCTTCCATCTCGGCAAGTACTGTGGCATGGCTCTGGCCATGCCAACTTTCCATCTTGGCTGGAGCGCGACCATACTTCTACTTTGCTTCCATCTTGGCTGGGGCTGCGGTGGCCGCGGTCGTGGTAGAGGTAGGGATACTTTTGGCTTTCCATCTTGATCACCGTCTAGGGTTTAGTACGTATGAGAGAGTGAAGAATTCTTCAGTAACTCCCTTAGACTGGTGGAGTACAGAACCACACACCAGAAAGAGAGAGTGAGGACTGGTGGTTTGCACTGATTAGTATAATGTTGGACACCATGCCTACGGTTTTGCTTCCCGTTCAACCCAATGGCGAGAACAGACGGTCAACTGCACACTGGTGTGGGCGCCTGATGCGATCCATTTCATATCACAAAAAATCAAGTCAAATACACATTGTTTGATATATATTGTACGGCTTAATAGTAGTCTCGCGGGGGGGATGCGCGCGTATACTACTTTTGGTCGTCGTTGCTCATCGGTACAATCGGTGTCCACGAGAGTGATGGCATCACCTGCGCCTGTGCGTGCGCAGCCTCGAGCTTCGCAGTGATCTGCTCGCGCTCGTCGTCCACTGTTGTCTCCAATTGTTCGTTCTCAATTGTCAGCGGCACGCGCTTGAGCTGCTGACGGACGCTTCCTCGTAGCGCTCGCTGCTGGCCGGTGACGAGCCCCACGAGCAGCGACAACGTGATGACTGTGAGCTTCATGGAGCCTTTGCTTTGCTTCTCTTCTGGAAATGGAAGAATGCAGATGGGAGACCCTTGAGAAGCAGTCATTTATCATGTCGCATGAAATCATCAGAAGAAATGATACTAAATTGGGGAGATATCATTGGATGGGAGTGAGAATGAATCAGATGTTGTTTGAGCTATATGATTGGTTGAATTCTCATCATGACGCAATCTGTGGGCTCTTTCCGGAATATTCGGGACAGTTCGAGCGTGCTGATTACGAATTTTCGAGGAGCTTCTGGAATGGGTACATGTTGCCTGCGTATCTCAACGTCTTACTTACTGCGTCCAATCTACGATTGTCGTGGCCAAAGGAGTCTTAACAAGAGCTCACTCCTCAATTTACCACACAACGAACACATCGGCAACCATACACTACAATGAACTCTTCACGCCAACAAGAGATGGACAAGCTTCAGGCCACTGAGCGCCAGCGTGCAGCCATCCAGCAGCGGCTCGACGAGCGATTGCCGCACCAGCGCCGCCAGCTCGCGGTGTTGGTGACTGCCACCAAGTGGCGTCTTACGACGCTGCATCGCCACAGTCCCCACACTTACACTCAAGAGATGGTAGATACCACCGTGAAGAAGCTTCGCATGGAAGTCGGCGCGTTCGAGTACGCCGTCAAAGAACAGAGCGAGCTGCTCACGCGTGCGCTCTTCCAGCTCGATGACATCTTGAGCCACGGCGATCCGGCGATCAAGGACGCACGCAAATCGCTCGTGCTTTCGATCCAGCAGCTGCTGGAGCAAGCTGATCGGATGAACAGCGCGGCGGCGGCGCTTAAGCAGTTCACAGAACGAATGATGAACCGACTGCCTGCGGTGCCCGAGGCCACCGATGAGCTAATGGGAGAAGCGTTGGAGGATACAGAATCGCCCATGGAAACGCAGACAGAGCCTGAGTCGATTGAACAACAAGACGACGACTGGGAGCATGTCGGGGCCGACAACGGAAGCGACGATGAAGAAGACGAGGCAACTCAAGACGAGGCGACGGAAGACCCCGCTCATACAGAAGACGCAGTCATGCAACAGCCCGATGAGGCTGTGCAAGAATACGCTCAGCAGGAACTGGAAGACGAGAATGACGACGAGGATGCCAACCAGAACGACAAACCAACCAATGATGACGCATCGCCCAGCGACGACGCTGATTCGTTCCCGATGTGGCGGCCGTACTACCAAATCCAAAAGCGTCCTGACGGCGTGTACCTCAAAGCCAACCTCCGCGGCGTCGATCCGCGCCACGTGCAGATCCACGCCATGCCCCAACACGGTGTGCTGAGGATTTCGGGGGTCAAGTACCCAAACCATAAGGATCTCGTGCTTTCGCGGCTCAGCGGCGCACCGACATTTGGTCGCTTTGAGATTGTTGAACGCTTCCCCACGCGGTTGCTCAACCTCGAGAATGCGTCGCAGCACCTCAGTCCGGACGGCACGCTCGAGGTGCGAGTGCCATTTTATTTTGTGCACCACCCGCACGTGATGCGACGATTTTCTCCTTGCCAACCTCACCGCCTAATGGTGTGGTGATCTCCTTACAAAACAGCTCCTGCGTGTAAAGTACATTAGCAATCAAAAATATCCCATAAAAAGAAAATGAATTTTCGTACGAATACCAAAACAATCATGAGACTGTCAATGGAAGCACTGGATTCTCCTCTCGTGATTCTTCCACCGTGAAAACTTCCGGGTGCGCTATGACTGTGGTCGTGACCTCTGCGTGTCGCTTGGTCTCTACGATCTCATTGTGGACTTGCGTGCGAAGCTCCCCTTTGTATTTCGCCAGTACCGCTTGTTTGAGCGTCAGCACCTTCTCTTTTAATTCTTGCACACGGCGTTCTCTTTGTTTCTGCTGAGCCGCCATGGCAGTGCTTTCTTCTGTTGCTTGCGTGGACGTGAGCAACTGGAGACGGGTCGTGCGGTTCTTCACGCGTGTCAGCACCTACACAAAATCACAGTGAGAATTCTGCACCCGATAGAGACCCCACCACCATCGAATCGCATCCCTACCTGCTCATACTGCGTGCGCTGGTCGGCAACAACGCGCATCGCCTCGACGACGCTCAGTTGCCGCGTCTGGCATCGCTTGGCGGCCGCCTGTCGCTGCTTCAACATTAGTCGCGCTATCATCCGCTGACGGAGACGCACGTAGCCGTACGCGAGCACGAGCGTCGCCGCCGTAGCGACTCCATACCCCTTCACGATCGTCCACAGTGACGATGCAACAGACGTTACGATGCCTGTGTCCGAGGCTTCAGCTGTAGCAGAGGCAGAAGCAGCGGTGGCGGCGCCGCCAATTAGCAGCCGCGAAAGGCCATTCTGTCGCTCGATATTTTTCAAACACGCCGTGATCTCTTCGGGCGAAAGGCCCTTTTTCTCGAGAAAATCCACGCGCTGGGCAAGCGACAGGGCGCGCACCGTCGGATGCAGCAGGAACTGCTCGCACTTGGCTAAGAAGCTCGCGTCGTGGGGCATCACCATTGCAATTGCAAGTGAGCTCCTCAATTGGTGTTTGATGAGGTTGACATGTGGGTCTAGTACAGAAACGGACAAAACAATATTCTCGATAATACCCCCGGGGTGGTAAAATCAAATGAGAGTGAAGGTCGTGGCGGGTTCGAAATCTCTGGGCCGTCCCATCCGTCTTTGTCTCCTCTCAATAAGCAAATCAAGATGGAGCATCTGCGATCGGCGCGTGCGTCGCCTGCTAGCGCCGTTTCTAGCACATCTCCGCCGTCCCAATCGATGTCGTATGCACCATCGACCTATCGCGGCGATGCCGTGCGAGTCTTGGCGCAGCCCGTGCCGTCGGTACTGCGCTATGAACCGCACAAGAGCTCAACGGGCGATTCGCCATCAGAAGTTCCCAGCCTCTCACCGGCGCGGTCACCGTCGGATTCAGCTGCGTCCTCTGGCTTCCATGTCTCTATGGATTCCTACCGCTCTAAATTATTGCCCGTGCGGTCGACTGCCTCCTCGAGTCCACTGACGCGCGGCCAGTCCACCGGCAAAGCGATGTCAGCGAAGTCATCAACCGACAGCAAGAAGCGACCGCTGAGTGTGGTGAATGGCCAGCCGCCGCGCCCACCCGTGAAGCATAGACGCGAGACCCACCAATGCTATCGTAGCGAAGACGAGTACGCTCAAGCGGGTGCGATTGAGACGGAAAGCTACTCTCGGAGGCGGCGATCGCGATCGCGGTCACGCTCACGCTCACGCTCACGCTCACCATCACCGCCGCGGCATCTCGCTCCTACTGGGCCGCTTCACAGCCACACAGTTGCCATCGCACACCCACGCCCTCGGCCACGTCCACACGAAGCGCAGCCAGTCCGCGACCGCCTCGTGACGCGCATGGCCGAGCATCTTTTCCACCACTCGTCGGCGCTCTTACACCACGCGTCGCTCGAGCACGACACGCGTCACAGTGACCTACTGGACGACATCCGGCATCAGCAAGCAAAGCAAGAAACCTACCAACGCAAAGTCCGCAGTCTTCGGCGTGAGCTCGAGGCGTTAGATCCGAGGGCCGCCGCTGCCTATGCACACGGCGAGTCGATCTGGCTGAACCCAGAGGCCGGACAACGTCAGCAACAGCAACCGCTATCAGCCGTTCAAATTTCTCAGCCGCTGAAGCTACCGACCGAGGCAGCGGTGGATATGCTGGTTCCTTCCCGCGTGCCCGAGCGAGAAGCGGCGATGCGCGCGTCCTCTGAGACGCGGAGTGCACGGCTCGCGTCTTTTTCCGAAGAGCTACGTGGCTTGGACGACTTTGCCCAGGCAGGCCAGCCCAAGTACGCGTTTACAGACCCGAGTCGCAGCGGCTTCGACTTTTAATTTGTTTTTATCCACCAGGGATCAACATGAATCATTGGAAGGACGTTTTTAATTAGGTGATCTCTATGAATCGCGGGCCGTGACCGACGTGACAATATCTTGGATCGTGCTCATGGGCGGACGGTAGATCTCAGGCAAGAGCTTGCGCTGGATCGAGTTAAACGAATACTTGAAACGCCCGACGTTTTTCTTGGCAATGTCGATCCGCACGCCAAACTCGCGCATGGTGTTGGCGACGTCTTTGACTTCTTCTAGCGGCCCCGACTCGCTTGTGCTGTTGCCGCTGTTGGCTTCGAGTAGTTCTTCCAAGACGTGGCGCTTGCGCTGCACGAGCAACCGCGCCTGCTCTAGCGTGACGCTCATCGCGGTGCGGTCTTTGCCCGATTTGCAGTAAGTAATCCGCCCGCCATTCAAGCTCCGCACGGCGTCGGCCGCGTGGAAGAGAATGGTCGTGTTCTTGGAGGCCGCATTCTCGGTCTCGACGGTCTGCCGCAAGTTGCGCAAGATCTCGTCGGGATGGGACCCTACAAACGACTCGGCGAGCGTCATCTCCGAGCTCGAGACACGGTTGTAGTACTCGACAATCGATCGAAAACTGCTCTTGTTGATCATGGCTTGGATCGAGACGCCGGCGTGGCCGAGACGGTTCGCAAGACTCTGCATTTCGTTGATGCCTTGTGTAAACAGCACGGATGTAATGGTAATAAGCTGTCCGTTTTGTAGCGACGCGGGTAAGACCGATGCAAACAACCGCGCTGGAATCGGCACGCGAATCGTGTATCCCACGTCATGTCGCTTCTCGAGAATCACAGCCTTGTCGCCGTGGTCGTCGCTGGTCTCGTAGAGCTGAAAGGCAAAGGTCTCGAGGCACTTGATGGCGACCCACGCATCCGAGAGCATGCGCAGTTCTTTCCCATGCGACGAAATGAGACTCTCCCAGCCAATGAGAAACCCAATTTTGGCGAATTGCTCAAGCACCGCCACGTTCTTTTCGCGTAGACAGAGATCCAAGGTCGCCACAAAGCACGCGACGAGACTGCTCACTGACTGGGACACGGCCACGCTCTTGCGAAGGTAGTACTCAGCGCGCAGCATTTCGAGGCGGCTTAAGATGCGGACCGCATACGCTACTGAGGTCGCGGGGTCCATACCGTCTTCGGGCTCGGTCTTGAGCGATGGGTACTTGACTTCATTCGTGCCACTGCCACTGGCGCTGTCGTCACTGTCTAGGCTCTTGGTCTTGGTCCGGATCGGCTGCCGGCGCTTGGCGGCCGCCTTTTTCGCGTTTGCAACAGCACGGAACGCAAGCGTCTTCTTGGCTTTTAATGGTGCTGTCTGCGGACTCGTGTCCCCACTATCAGTCGACTTGCCGGAGGCAGGTGGCAGTGTAGCAGTCGAGCCGGTGGATGGCGTGGACGCTGCAGCTGACGCTGAAGCTGGTGCTGACGTTGGTGCGGATGCTGACGTATGTGCTGCATCCTCGTCCTCATCAAGCACTTCATCTTGGAGCGACGAGAACGCATAGTCCGCGGCTTCTTCGCTGATATACTCTGGAACATCCTTGGCTCTGCTATTGGACGACGTGGTCACACGCGGGTTGCAGCGATCCAAAATACCATCCAAGCGGTGAATCTCCAACTCCATTTCGCGCAATCCATAGTCCGAGAGTCCCAGAGCATGGGCCGTCGGAGCGCCACACGTGATTGTCGCGTGGGTCTCGGCAACCATCGCTCGCTCTTCCGCCGTCTGCATCGTGGGAGCGGGTGGAGAACTGGTACTCGCACTGGCACTCGCGCGTGGCGACTCGAGCCCGAGCAAGTCGACGGTCGAAGCGCGACGCGACCCCGGCGGTGCGACCGGCAACAATGAGCTACTGCTGTTGGATCGCGTGCCGTTCGTCGTACTGCCGAAATGCCGCATAATACGAAAGTACGACACGTGGAGATTCGTCGGGATCCCCTGGATATCGGCACGTTTCTTATGCTGGCTCGACTTGAAGGTCTTTTTCTGCTCGACCAAGTGTTCGCACAGGCGAATCATATCGTTGACATTAGCGATTTGCTTTTGCAAAGTCAGCACGTGTGGGTGCAAAAACTGCAGCGGCATTTCGCTTTCCAATGGATTGGACGATGGCGGGTCGGCGTCTTCCGCGAGGCGCTGACGACGCGGACTGAGGATCGGATCCGAGCCGTCGCCGGTCAGCTCCGAGGCGGACTGGACCATGGGATTCGCAAGCAGGATATTCAGTCGGAGCTGAATTTGGCCACAGACTTCGTCATTCGATGGGTGTCTAATGTCAAACCAATCCACAAGTGTTAACGCCTGCACTGAGTGGGCCTTCCTCCCACCAGCTCCCGCGTCGTCGTCGGTGTCGTCGCCTTCCCACACGATTGTCTCTTCGACTGTCATGTTATCGCGCGCACTTGCAAGCGGAATGAGGACCTCCCCAAGCAGCTCATTGTCCACGCCCGACATGATTCCGTAGCTTTCGTTATAGACTTCCAGGCGCAGCCACCCATCGAGCTCTTGAAACGAGCGGGCCAGTGACCGCCGGTAAAAGAGAAATTGCTTGAGCTGGTTCACGGGCGAGATCTCGACACGGCTGGGCAAGACAGGGGAGACGTGCATTTTCACATTGGGCTTGCCGTGCGGACAGTTCGCAACCGACTTGTTCATTGAAAACACTGGCGCCGCGGTCTCGTACTCGGTGTTGGTCTTGCCCACAATGTGCTCCTGTGTGCTCCCGTTCCCATCGCACATCTTGACCACGACAAACGGATTCAGCGACGAAGCATGATCCGTATTCCCCGCCTTGCCACCATTCCCCCTCCCGCCACTGGTGCCTTCGCTCCAGGCTTTGCCGGCCTGGGTCTTCAGGCGGTTCATGATCCCTGCGCCGCCACCACTCGTGGCGAGCGAGAACGATGAGGGCCGACTCATCTCATTCGGTGATGAAGAGATCGTCGGCTGCGAGAGGTTCCGTCCACAAATCACTTGAACACGGAAAATGTCGTGGCCAAAGTTGAGCGCTTCGGCGTCGTCTTCAAAAAAGCGGTTTTTCTTGCGGTTGAAATTATAGCGCGCGCGCCACTGCTCGCACATGTCCCGCAGTTCATACTGACACACCTTTAGCAGCTGAAGCGGAATTTTGACGCTGAAATCGACTTCGGCGGTTTCTTCTAATGCGAGCTTGGGGGCCACGGCTTGAGTCTTTTCTTGGTCTTCTTTCATGAGCGGATAAAAGAGAAACGACTTGAACACACTATGGTAGCCGTCAAACAACTGCGGCACGAGCGGGCCAATGTCGGCAAAGCGAACTTCGACGGTCGCGCCGTCGAGCACGGTAGAATGCACCGGCAGTGTGAGGCGTTGCTGGTAGTTGCCGCTGGTCGCGACCGTGTACATCTCTTGAAAAGTCGATTGCGCATACCCAAAGAGCTGCGCATTCCGGTTGGACGTCGTGCCTTCTTCAGGAATCATAATCATGAGCTGCACGTGGCGGTCGCGCATCGCGGCGGCGTGGCAGGTGACGTAGAAGCCCACAGCGAAATGCGGATTGCGCGACTTGCGCCGCTCGCTCCAGTAGCTCTCGGATTCGAGGAGCTCCGGCGGCGGCGGGGCCGATGGATCGGGCGTTGGCAAGGCTTCGTGCCCGGGCAACGGGAATTCTCGCGTGATACGCACTTCGACGCTGACTTCAGTCGGTGGTTTGCCGCGTGGCGACTTGGTCTTGGATGGCTGCGAGAGCATACTGAAGGCACCACGCATCAAGGTCTGCGCGGTCCGCGTGGTTGTCTGGATCGAGTTGCCGTCGACGCCCATGCACGAGACAAAGAAATGGAGCCCCAAGGGTTTGTCCGACGGCGGGAGTGGTGGCTGAGACGCTTTGGATGTCGTCGAGTCGCGCTCGCTAGCTAGGGACGCGAAAATATCGCTGTCTTCGATCGCCCCCGATGATGGAGATGGTGTTGACGCGACGGGGGACGGCTCCACGACGCTCGCGGCGATCGCAAACGGATCGGTCGCATGGTTCAAGGCGAACGGATCGGTTGCGTGATTATAGGCGAACGGATCGTCCAGTTGCGCCAACGTGGAGGCAGCGGCAACAGGCGAATCGCCAAAGTCCATGAGGTTGGGACTTGATGGTGTGGCCATGTTTCGAAGCTTGTAGGGATGGCTGGAGGCTCGCACCGCCACGGTTCGAATGAGGAGATAGACGCGGAGCGTGTGAGTGTCAAAGACAAATCGTTGGGGTGATGGAGCGACCGTCAGACGACGGGGAACGTGACGATAAGGATGTGCCCACGGTGCCAAGATGGGACGTTTCCTTGATGGCGCCGGCTGTCGGGCCGTCGTCACGCAGCACTTTTTCCGTCTTCAAGGCCGCCGTCAGTTACGGACAAAAAGGGAGTGTCATCAACCGGTTATAAACCGGTTAAAAACCGGTTTGCAGTTCCTGTGGACCACACAAAATGACTTCTATTGAGCAACTTTGAACAAGAAGTTGCATATTGAGAGTGCCACGTGGCTCCAAGACATCAAAGTGCGCATATCACGGAAAATTGACGCTTTCTGTATTGAGTTTCTGCACAAGCCAAGACGCCGTGCCACACGGTATGAATGCGTTGCCCTTGTAGAACACCATGGATATAGAGGAGATGCAGCTTACTTAATCAAGCAAGCTGTCCTGTCCGGGCAATTGGTCGGTTTACTCGACGGCGACCCACTCGCTCTCTGGGAGCTCACCAGAGTCCTTCACCACAACCTCTTCGCTTGGGGTACCGCCGCCCGAGCCAACGCCTTCAACGGCCTTGATAATGTCCATGCCACTGATCACGCGACCAAACACAACGTGGCGACCATCGAGCCACGAGGTCTGGACCGTGCAGATGAAAAACTGCGAGCCGTTGGTGTTGGCACCCGCGTTCGCCATGCTCAACACGCCTTCGCCCGTGTGCTTGAGCTTGAAGTTCTCGTCTTCGAATTTCTCACCGTAGATCGACTCGCCGCCCATGCCGTTGCCATCCGTAAAGTCGCCCTATAGAATATCCTTTTGTCAGTCCACGGAATATTCCAATGAACTCATAAAATACGTACGCCCTGAATCATAAAGTTGGGGATGATGCGGTGAAATTTGCTGCCCTTGTAGTGGAGCGGCTTGCCCTTGGTGCCCATACCCTTTTCGCCCGTGCACAGCGCGCGAAAGTTCTCGACGGTCTTGGGCACGGTCTTGCCGTAGAGGCCCATGACCACGCGGCCCGCGTCTTTGCCATCAATCGTGAGGTCAAAGAACACTTGCGTCGTGATCTTCGGGCCCTTCTTGGCTTCGGTGACCGCCGCCATGACGCCCACGCACAGCGCGAGCGCCAGCAGCACGCGCACAATCTTGTTCGCCATCGTTTTGTAGGTGATCCCAAGCAAGCGAGTTCTTGGAAGTGAATGAAGTCGGCAGGGGAGTCGCCAATGCGCTTTGAAAAGGATCCCATTATCAAGGGCTTTTTACGTGGTGTGTTTTTACAAGATCTTTTGGTAATTACGATCTAGAACTTCAACTAGCTTTGATCAGATTCAAAAAAAGGTTCAACATACACTTCGGGATGCAAAAATAGGTGAACATCATCGAGATGTAGCCATTTGAAATGTGAGTGGGCCGCCACAAGCTCATCCATGGGGGATTGGGAAAAATATTCACCACGTTTGGCCATCTCTAGGTCTCTAACTTTTCTCTGCCGCGATACCATTACCAATGACGGATTCGCTATGGGTTGGTGGTCATACTCAAGGGGATCCACGATGCAGGAGATGGTTTTACGATGCGCATTACACTGACTTTCAGCCTTGCACGTCAGAGAGAAGGACCTTAGTGAGTTTTCGTCCCCACGATGAATCCCTAGTCTTCTCACTCACGTATTCGCCATTGTCAGCGGCGTGTGCGCTGGCTTTCTTCATCACCATGCCGACTTGTATCGCCAACTCATCTGTGATGGCTTCATCCATCACGGTCACCGAATCTACGATCGTCATTACCTCAAGCTTCCATTGCTCGTGTATCCACGACGCCAGCCAGTCAAGGCACTTCACGATCTGCGACCACATCAAGCAATGGTCCATGGTCTTCCCCTCGGTCGACAGAGGATCCGGCGATGCCTCTGTCGTGAAGAATGCGAGAACCGCACGCTCACTTAGCAGCTGCAGAATCGCTGACGAGGACGCACTCTTTAGCTTCACGTGTCCACGCAGCACGGCGCCAATGACACTAGCGACATGAGGGTAGAGATCTTGGAGTTCTGGACGCAGCGTATCGCGGAGGTGGTGTCGGATATCGGCGACGAGCTGCAGACGATGACTCAGGCGCGTCGATACCGAGCCACTAGAGCTATTAGCCACTCGCCAGCGAATCGTCGGCGTCTGAGGTCGTGTTGTCGGCAACTGAAACTGCAACGACACGTCACGCTCTTCGTCTATCGACATTTCGACCACAGTAACGTCGCGAATGCCGTAGCTTTTGATGGCCGCGACGAGATCATCAACGGCGCAATCCGTCGTCGACATGGCAGTTGCGATCTCTACCATGGACGATCGATGAGACCACAACGCCGAGTCCACTCGCTCAACTGTGGCTCCATACACTCCACATTTTGTCAGAGCGGCTTCCGCGACCTCGATGGCTGTCTGTATGATAAAACACGCCTCTTCGGTGGTCGCAACGCCCATGGCGTCCAAGGTGCGTGTGAGACTGGAGTCGAGAGATGGAGAGAGACGAGATACCGAGTCGTCTCTAATGATACCAGGAAGCTGTTTGATTGAGGCACCAGCCTCCAAGCCGATGAAGTCCTTCATGGCGGACGGTGGCTGCGTGGTGAGCACCGTCATGCGCTTTGGAGTTGGACTCATGGCCAGAAGCGCCGACGCCAGGGTCTCCCCTGTCGTCACGAACACCACCGTATCAAACCCCAGGCTGTTAGCAGTCCACGACGGTGACAGCCACTTGTGAACTGCAGCGAGGACCTGGGTCTCCGACTCGTGGGCATTCCTTACGGCGACCACACGCCGTGATGTTGCATGTGGACCAGAGGAGTGACGCACGATCTGTTGCCGCAAGAGCGTACGCTCGACGGTCTCACCGCGACGAACTGCCAGCAGCTCCGATGCGTCTACGTCGAGCACCACCACCGAGTCTTCCGATGAAGACTCTGGAGACGGGACATCTTCAGTCGCATGAGTCGTGACTTGATGAAACTGGTGCTGGAACGGCGACGTCAGCGTCATGATTTTGCGGTGCTGTGCCATCAAGGCGATGCCGAGCGTAACTTCAATCTCCCACGCGTCTTCCACTGGCGTCCGTGTCGCCTTGGAATCCTCGAGCAGCTCATTCGAATAAAACGCATTCACACCTTGCGCTGTTGACACCGTGATATGGGGAGTCTTGTTGCGGCACGTGAGCATCAGCCGATCATCCAGTTTGATTTCCAGTGTCTGACCCTTGCTGTCTTCGACAATCCCCACGATTCGGACTTTAAACTTTCTGCCAATCGGTGCTTGGCGAATGTACTGTGACGTCGGACGATACAACAACGTGATGTGTTCGGCAACAACATTGGCGTGGCGCGGCTTTACGCGGTGTAATACCTGGGCACGGGTTGCTGGATCGAGAAAGAGACCGACGTACGCAACATAGTTATTCACTGGATTCCGTGTCACTGGATTGGCCAGCACGAGTGCATCAAGGAAGCGTGGGTGAAATAGAGTCGCGCGACTGTCGGCTTCCCATCGCACGTACATCGCCAGGACCTTGACAACTCCGACGCCATGGGAATTCCGCTGGGCCATGCGCGTGCACGTGGGCACATCGGGACAGTGCATCTCTAAAATGTGGATGGGACTGTTATGGTCCATGGCCATAGTCTCGTAAGGCTCGTACTCCCACAGCTGGGTGTGGGTATTATCCACAACGATCACAGCCGCAGTCTTGGCAGCCAGTGCGTCACGACAGGTATTTTGAGATCGTTCGTGGGCCTTGGAGATGTCCTTGACGTTGAACTGGTACCCACGCGACGTCTCAAAGAACAAATCGGCCGAGCACACCATGGCCTTCGCGTTTCGCGCCATGCAGATCGATATGATATCGCGGCCGAGCGAGCTCTTGCCGCTGCCGGGGATGCCCCGCAAGATCACGACGTGAACGTGGCCGGTTTGGGTATGGTCCTCTAGCATATCGTCAACCATAGAGATCAATTGTGGATAGTAGAGGTGTGCGAGTGGGTTCTCTTTGACTTGGAAAGGAGGGAGGACGACTCGCTGGATCCACTCGGATGGGTCGTTTCTATCAGAAGCGAAATTCACAGGGGCGACGACAATCGCCTGCCACGGGATGATCTTTCGCGTATTTACCGGTGCAAAGTCGGCAGGGAGACGCACGAGCACGCGGTCTTGAAGCAGCGACCGCACGCACAGGCCAAGGCTTTGCAATCGCAGCACTAGCGTCGTGGAGAAGCGGTGGACGCTGTTGACAGCAGAAGGTGAAAGTTGCAGCTCGGGTTTCGCCAATGACCCAAACACCATACCCTCAAGC
>JAADVD010000449.1:0-23072 GCA_023334535.1 Pythium vanterpoolii
ATTAGAACAGTACGCTGGCGTATCCCGAACCTTCTCTCGGATTACTGACTGAACCCAGCTTGCACCCGCAGCTGTGTTGCCCAGCGTTGGTAGCGTTCCACAGACGTGGTCGGGGCCGATCGTTTTGATTGCGAACGATGAAGATCCTTTGGCAACAGGAGAGGCATGGACAAACCAGCTGCAGCCTTCCACGCGACATTTAATGCGATAGCGCTTCTTGTCGGAGTACATGATGTGAAACTCAAAGCGGTGCTTCACGGCGTACGACTTCAACTGCACGATGGCTTCATCTTTGGAGTCGAATCGCGCACCCACGCTGAGGTCACTTGGGTCGTCGCTGCTGTCCTGCATGACTCGTCTTGGTCCCTGGCAGAAGCCTGGCGATCGATAGCGAAGGCCACGGATCCCTCGCAGGTTTAGTGCCTGTCATTATTGGGACTTGAAAAAACGTTTTAAACACCGCCAGGTGTATAGTAGGTATTCACAAACTTTCGAGGTTTATCTGTGGACTACATAAAAAATTGGTGGCATTTCCAAACATTTGAGGTGTATTTTGGTCTTTCTCCCTATTTTTCATTTTTCGGCTCCCAAACTATCAGTTTGTCTTAACATCACATCAGACTATGACCCAGACCAACATGTCCGCTCAGCAGTGCGATATCCTGGTCCACGGGGTGGCTTTTGTATTCGAGAAGGCCACTCACGAGTCGTCGACGATCCCGTAGACCGTGAGGTCCGCGTCCATCGTGGATTCGGCCCATACGCTGCACTCTCGTCCGCCAAATGCAGCGAGTCGGCGTGAACCGCGATGCTCGAGCCCAAGTTTCTCGGCCACGCGCTGGCTGCGCCTATCTCCAGTGTCCATAAACGCAAACACACCGCGCAGTTTCCAGTGGGCGTTGGCGTACGCTATCAGCCCATGCGCCGCTTCGGTCGCGTACCCCTGACCGTTGTACTCGCCGAGGATCGCGTACCCAATGTCGGGGCACGCATAGTCGCCGCGCATGAGCGATACCGTACCAATGGGCATTGCGGTCTCTCGCAGCGACACGAGAAACTGCCCGTAGCCGAATTTGCGTTGGACTTCAGCAAAGACGCCGCCTGGTAACAGCAGCTTGAGTGCGGACGCTTCCGAGACAGTGGTTGGCGTCTCTTTGTCTTGCTGAAACACGGCCGAGCTGTAGAGCGTGCTGAGGAACGGCGCGTGGCACGGAAGCAAGTGGCGCAACTCCAAACGCGCAGTCGGGATCACGAGCATCGGGTCTGGGGGCAGTGGCGTCGCCATAGTGCGTTGGTTTGTGGAGTGCGGATCCGATTGAGACCAGTGAGCGTCACATTTTGAGACCAATCGGAATGTTCGCGGAAATTTATGTATGGTATATAGAGGTCATAGACAGGCCAGTGAATGCTCAACCAGACGCCACGCTGTCAGTTATTGCTGATGGCTGATTTGCGTCTGTCTCAGCATCTCGGTTGTTTTTATTCCCAACCATACTTTTTAATCTTTAGACGTATTCTGCGTAACCCCTCAACTGCCGTTTCCAACGGCCGCACCGAACCGACGATTCACACTAACAGGATGCTCTCTATCATACCTTCCTTCAGTTTTTCTGTCCCTATGAAGCCGCCGGTGGTCGGCCCACTCGCATCGCTCGCTTTCACGCGTCCGGCATTAGAGACCTCCCCTCTCGCCCACCACATCGAAGCACTTGGTCTCTTCCTCCGCAATGCGCTCCCCACTAATCCGTCACTGGACGCTGACGTTGTCCACGCGGTCGAGCGCATGGCTGAGGACTGCGTCGCGCCGCCGCAGTGGGTGCTCGACGCCCTAGGGCTTCACGTCGACGCGGTCGTCGCCCGCCTCATCACCGACTGCTCGCCCCTCCAGCTCTGCGTGCTGAGCGACACGCTACGCTCTCTCCATGGATATCGACCGACGCTTGCGCCACTGGGGGCCGACCTCACCCACGCCGTCGCGGCGACCTCGGACGTCGCGCTTCAGCCTACGGTATCGTATTACGGAAATCTCCTTGACCAGCTCAAGACAGCTGTGCTGACAGCCGCGGATGACTCCTTGCGGCTGGCGTTCGACGGTGACGCTGTGGTTTTACGGCCGAGGGTCATGGGTGAGCTGACAGCCGCTCGCCACTGTCAGCACGCTGCGCGGATGCTGCTGCACGCGTCGCTGCCGCTGTTGTGCGTACAGCAGCTACAAGAGATGGCAGTAACTGGACGCTGTATGTCGCTTGAGGCTGTGGAGCAACTCACGTCGGAGGGATCCCAAGAGGCACTCATGTTAGCGTTTCAGCAGCTGAAAAAGACGACGCTCCACGAGCTGATGCTGACAATGAGCCGTGCTGCGACGGCGACTCCGAATCCGAAGACCACGGATGACGTGCTGTTATTGTGGACGGCGGTACAATCCGCCGCCGAGAGGTGTGGACGCAAAAGCAGCTTATGCGTTGGCACGCGACCGACCCTGGAGGCTGACGAGACAGCTCCAGAAAGGGCGGAGATTGAGATTGAGATTATCAAAGAACTAAACCACGACACGACGCCCAAGCAAGCGGACGTGCAGCAGTTTGCTCTAATGATTCAGCCGTTGCGGCCTTTTCTATCACTCGACCAGCATACGCAAGACGAGATCACGCTGGCAGCTCACCGTGGCTTCACGCTGTCCCACGACGCGCTTACGGATCTCACGACTCACTGGGACTCCATCCTCCTGCTCCTCCCACTCAGAGTGATCCACCAATTGCTCCACCACCTCCACCGCCTCGTACAAGACTCTGAGCTTGGAGACGACTACTCTGTACTGCTCCACCACACACAGCGCGTCGCCGTCGACGCGACTCACACATCACAGGCGTTGACGCCCCAGCCCATGGAGTTCTATGCGGCCCAGCAGCAGTCGACCCAGCGGATCGTGCGCCGCCTCGAGATCGTTACGACCGCCCAGCGGCGCCACGCCAAAGCCGCTGGCGATGCTTGGAGCTCACTGGATACTGCCGCCGTTGACGTCGCGTACGACGAAGCGGCGTTGGGTGTTGGCTGCAGTGCCCCGGCCGCCACGACCTGTGTGGACCGCGTCCGACGCAAACTGCCGTCGCTCGCCAAGTTTGAGATTGTTCGCGATTTCGCCCAAGTCACGAGTCTCGTGTTTACAAACCTCTACACCGTGGCGCTTGCCAACGCCCCGCTCACGGTCACCAGCCTCCAACAACCCCTCATATCAATTCAAGTGTATTTGAGGGGCCTCGCGAATTTCTGTGCAGCCGATTTCACGGCCGTGTTGATGCGGTACTCGGGCGCCTACGTCGATGTCGTGCCGGACGTCCTGTTTGCTGGATTGCTACTGGTGATTGTAGTGGCGTGTTCATGCCTGGGGGTCCTGGCTCTTGCCGTGGCCATGCAACTGGATACCAGCGATCCAAAAGTCGAGAGGACCCCCGCGCGAGTGACATGGCTTCGTCGCCCCAAGCTGTCGATTCGCACGGTTACGATCGTGCTCACGCTGTGCCAGTCCGTGCACTTGCCCGTGGCGCGGCTCTGTATGGAGATCCTCACAGGCGTGCGCACGACCAGCTCGGTCTACCTTCGATACGGCGACCAGTGGTTTTGGAGGCATCTCCACACGGCGGCCATCATCCTCCTCATCGGCTACGTCGGCGGACTGATTGTGCTTCTCTTTCTCCTCATCCACCGCAACGCCCCCCGCGTTGCAGAGCGCCCGCTGGAGATCCCATCTTCCCAGAGGACGTCCTCTCTGTCTCAGCGATGGCAGCGACTGACCACAAGCGACCACCTCACGATCGTCGATCTGGACGGCACGCCCGTGGCCTTTCGCAATAGCGTCTACGCCGAGATCCTCGCGCGCGACCCGACGCAACTGCGGTGTCCCTACCGCTCGCTCTACGTTGGGTTTGAGCGGCGGTGGCGCTTCTACAAAGTCGTGCAGCTCACAATCAAGCTGGTGCTCACAATGCTCCTCATTCCGATTCACGATCCACACGTCCGGGCCTTGACGACGCTTGGGGTCACGACCCTGAGCTTTGTGTCGACGTGGACTGCACCGTTCATCGACGACGGTGACGACGCCATGGAGCTGAGCGCCAAGGGCACAGCGGTCGTGACCTGCGTCGGCGGCGTCGTGCTGGCGTACGATCCCGAGGGCGATGCCCCGTCGACGCGCGGCATCAGCGCCGCCGTCACGCTGGTCAATCTTCTAAATGGACTTGTCATGGTTGGACTCACAATCGCCGGCTCGGACAGCGCTAAGGCGTGGTTTAAGGGCAGGCGGACTCAGCTGACGTTTCGCGATAGCCAACGGTACGCTGGGGATAAGGCAGCGAAGGAAGTGCTGCCCGCGTGGGATTGTGAGTATGAGCTCCGCCACCGCGTGTGGCACGCGTTCTGGAAGCGAACGCTGCTGGCGCTGGACCAACACGCAGTGATCCAGCGGCTCGCGCACGCCAAGATTGAAGAAGAACGCGTCGCCGCGCAGCAGAGAAAAGAGACTTGGAAGAAGCAAGAAATGCGCGGTGAGCGAGAGACGCTGGCGCTTGCCCAGCGTCACCACTGGCTGGGCGAGGCAAACGAACGCGTTGCAGCAGTGCGGATACTCATTAAGAGAGTGCTCGCTGGATCGGACGTGGTGTATGAATCGGCGGATGGCGTCCGTGGGTTTGGACGCCTCTCGGTCGTAGCGTACCCCTTCCACTGTGTGTTTCAACATGACACTGAGAAGAAGAGGATACGGATTCAAGAGGACGCCGATGTCGCACGGTTACTGTTTACCAACTTTCGATGCGACGTGCGGCGACGACGGATCGTACGCCAGCAGTTGCGGGCGCTTAGTGCGTGGGGACAGTCGGTGGCGCTGCCGTATGCACGTGAGGAACCGTGGACCGCGTCCAAGCCTAAGGCAGCGACGACGTTTCGCTGTTGCTATACACAAGGTGTGATCCGCGTGGATCCAGCGAGTGACAAAGGCTTTGCTCTCTCCATTGACTTCAGCGACGGCACGGGTGAGATCGTTGGCCCCACAACACACAGAGTTCTTAACCGATGTGCCGTGGTGGCAGGCGATGCAGCGCTGGCGCTGCTGGGTCTATCCCCAACGTTTGACAACTCTTCAACGTTCCGTGAAATCCTCTCTCGCCCAGAGGTGGCCGATGCACTCGCTCACTTCCTCCCTGACATCCAGGAGATCCAGGAGACCCAGGAACTCCAGGAGACTGGGAAACGACCGGATCAAGACTCGATCCTCAGCAGCGGCTTTCGCTTTGTCGTGTACAACAATCCCCACCTCTCTCGCCGTGCATTGGAGCACTATCTCACCGAGGTCGAGACCAACGCCACTCTACAGCAGCTCCCCTCGACCCACCGTGCCGCGCTGGATTTGCTGTATGAACAGCTCCGGTTCATTGGATCGGACCGTCGCGCGGCGTTTTGGTTTCTCTTTTGGCACGACGTGTACGAGCAAAACTCCAACGATATACATAATGTGTACGCCAACAAGTTGGCGTTGGATCCGAAAGAGGCGACATCGATTGCGTACAACGTCATGCCGCGTGAGGCACTGCAACGGTGGTTGAAGCGGCGCGGACTCTGGGGCGAGTGGTGGCTCTTGGGAATGCGCTGGCGCACGACGCTGTTCCATCGCGAACTGCTTGAGTTGCTGTACGACTGCATGGAGAAGCAGACGACTGAGCAAGACGGGGGAGCGAGAGGAGGAAGGAAGATACCACGGTGAAGATGTATGGCCTTGGTGTTGGGAACTACGTACAGATTGGCCTGGCGGAGATCTGCGACCTGTGAGAAAATGTAGCCATGTTGCGTCAGGTCTGTTCCGATTCACTATTAGCCAATCATATCACGACAAATTGACATTTACAGGCAATTGACCGAGCGGGACTCCCTAACTATACGGCAAGATATGTGGAATGCCACACGAAGGCCAAGACCGTACTTACACAGGATCATTTCTATAGTATGTTCATTTCTACTTGGTTTTCCAATGTAGACATTCTCAATACGCTTGATGATCGTATCCGGTTCCTCTCGTCGACTCGGGATGTCGGCCACTGACTGCCATAACCTTTTTATTCGGTTGTGGTGTCGTGGCATTGATGAACGTCCGCTGTCGCATTCCAGACAGCGTGAGCGAGGTGGAACGATATGAGAGCGCATTGAGAACCCCCACATCCTTGTCAACCTTATTTATCAATCTTCTCACAAGCTGTCGCCGTATAAATAGTATTTCTCTCAGCCCATCATGACCCACTCAATCTATGCTCCCACACCAGCCCCTGGACGACAGTGGATGGCGTCACCTACCACTGGCGTCCCGCCCCCGCTGCGGCGGTTGCAGTGGTCACCCGTTGCGGCTGTGGACCTCGCGACTGAGTTTCCGTGGCTCATTCTCCACCAGAGTACAGCTCTCGAGTGGAACTCTCATCACACTCAAGCAGCCCACGAGCAGATAGACCAGGATGGCCAGGCCCACGCCCTCAAGGCAAAGCCGACAGTCGTGACGACGCCGTCAGTGTACGCGCACCCATTGCGTGCGCCACGCAGTCCCCCACCACCGAAAGCGTCGCCGGCCCAGCGAGCGGCCCGCAAAATGCTCGCGCTGCAGGACGAATGGGAGCGACACGAACACCACGCACGTCACTTGGAAGCAGTGGCGTTTCCCACGAAGCCATCGACAGAACCACGTCCGCTGACATCGCCTAAGAGAGGCAGCACAATGAAAAAGCTAAAGAAGGTTACCAAGCAAACGCCGACGGCGGCAGCGGCGTCACCACAAGCAAAGCTCCAGCAGTGGCTTGCCCGCCAGCACTCTTTGCCGGCGGAGTGCGAAGCTGAGAAGGCGACTGCGTACTCGGTCGAAATGGAGACACGGATCCAGTACAAGATGCGTGCAACGCTCGGCACGGGACTCTGGACCGACGAAGTCGCGTCATCGATCGCTGCCGAGCTGAGCAGCGCCTCGGTCTTTGGTGGCGTCATGGCTACGCGACGACTTGCGTTCGTACCATCAGTTGCAACCTCATTAAAAGACGAGACGCCTTCACCACTACCAGTCAGTACACTCGAGCCTACCGATTTACTGAGTGAAGTATCTCCAACACTAACGGTCTCTCAATCGCTACTGCCATCGCCACGACCCGAAGTCTCGCTCGTCCAACAATTTGCAGCTGAAGCGCTCGTGGCCGCACGGTCCCAAGCCGCGGAAGGAGAGGTGGCTGCCGCACTGGCGACGCTGCAGCAGGCGATCGATCGCGTGCGTGTTGAATTTCAAGACAACCACGACGAGCTGCGCGTGCGTGGCTTTGATTTTTCAGCGCTGGCGCACGCTATGGCTCAGCGACTGCAACGCGCTTACAAACTACGGCACCGCCAACGCCTCACGAGTCTTGTGGTCTTGCAACGCGTGTGGCGTCGCACGCGTCATCGCCGTGCGAGGACTGCAACGCGGGCGTGGCGTACGACACACGCGTGTGTGCTCCAGCGTGCAATGCGAGACCACTTACAGAGGCAGCACCGCACACGTAGTGCCGTCCAGATCCAGCGCTGGTTCCGGATCGTCCAGAGCCAGCGGCTTTTCGTGTTGCTCCATCGCGCGTGCCGCCTGCTGACGACCGACTCGCGGCGCGCGCGGGAACTGCGGATCGCCAAGCGACGGCAGCGACGGCGGCTCTGGATGCGACTCCAAGTCGTGACGACGATGTTACGAGCGCTGACGTGTCGTCGTCACGCTGCGGCGTGCGTGCAGTCGCACTGGCGTGGGTGCCAGGCGCGACAAAAATACACCATTGCATTGGCACGCGTCACAGATTTGGAGGCGTGTCGTCGCCTTCGCGAAGACTCGTTTGTGGAGCCACGGCTCGTACTGGCGCGGCAGGCGCTGAGACAATTCTATAGTGAGACAGCGCGTGGGCAAACGCTTGTGGCGTGGCGAGTGCGTGCGCCGTGGCTGCGGTGGCGAAGACTACAGGCGGACGCAATGGCCGCCAAAACGACACGACGACCAGAAGCGGTGGCGGCGCTGCGGGCAATGTACGCGCAGCGAAACGGAATGGGTGATGTCGAGTTACGTGGGTTCGAGGCGCGTTCTGTGGGCGTGGCATTGGGGCGGAGACAGATGAGGAGTAGCTTTCGGTTCCGTGACATGGATACATCGGAAGTGGCGACTAGCGAAACTCATCATGCTGTCCACAAGGTGGAACCCGAAAAGCCACGTAGTCCACGGTGGAGTCACCGTCTGACCGCGTTGTGGACGCAACGGTGGATGCAGTGGCGGACGCAGTGGACCAAAAAAAAACTGCATCGGCTGGCCGCGCGGTCGATCCACTCGGCGCTGTGGACGCTGGTGGTGTACCCGAAATTGGTTCTGGAAACCAGTTTTTTGTTCCGGAGGCGTCACCGTCGTTTTACGGAAGCGGCTATTGTAGCGCTGCTAGATGAGCACGAGCGCGTGCTGCGCGTGGCATTGCGGCGCGTGTTCAGGGCCATGGAGAAGGGTGCGCCGAAGTACGAGTGCGCGTGGTGCGGTCTTGGCATCGCAACTGCGAGAATGCTCTACGCACATCGCAATGTGGCCGGAACAGGTTGTGTCGCGCTGGAACAAAACGCCCAACAAGAGCACGTAGCCATAGCAGCAGATGTGATTTATCACCAGTGGTGGAAGCGATTTTCGATTCGCCGACGCCAGAACCGTTCCGCACCAGTAGTTCCGGTCGTCGCGCCAACCAAATTTGCTGAAGACGCCAAATTTGTCCGGCGTGTGGCCGCTCGACGACGTTGGTTACGCAACCGCGCATCCCTTCGCTTCCTTGTGGACGCTGCGCGATCGTGTGGCCCGATTGAGGACGAATCCGTGACCCGAATTCCGGCCGAGTTGTTTGCGCAGTTAGTGTGGCTACTGGACGACGCAAGCGGCCACACACTGGAGCGGATCCACGCAGTCACCCACTGCGACACACGACCAAATGCGGAGGCATGGATCCGCGCGGATGAGGCTGCGTATGCACTCGGACTAGCCACACGACCGCAGCCAAATCCACCACTTCGGACCCCAGTGTGGACACGCGCGTGGCTGCAATTGCAGACCAAGTGGAGATCCAGACGCGACCACATTGTGGCTCGCTACCAGACAAACTCTGAGAGTAACAGCCAACGCAGCCACAATCATTGGGGTCGCTGGCGCCAACAAATGATGGCTCGCGTGGTCGCGTCGGCGTGAGCTTCAATTCGTCGTCAAAAGCAACCCCACGGCCGTCCATCAGAACACCCGTAGATTCTCACCCGGCAGCTGACTTTCCCCTCTCAGATTGTCCAAGACACCAAGTCGAAAACTTCGTTCACATGGTCTACGTTGGCCTATCACCAACTCGACGCAGTGTGCGGGTCTTTTGGACGTTTCGGTCGCCATGACTATCTTTGCGTCAATCCCAATTCAAAAATCGCGCGAGAAGTCATCATAGTCCTGCCAATCTGTTTCTTCTTCGAAATGGAGTAAATTGCGTTACATCACTGTGAACAGCTATACCTATAATTGCAGAAGGACAAGCGGAGGCTGAAATCAGCTGTCCGCCAGCGCAAAAAGTCACCAGCTATGAGCAGACTCAGGCCGTGCCATTCGGGGCGTGCCGTGGGGTGAATGCTTTTGATGCTTCGTCCCCAATCCATTGCGACGTTGGCGGCAGCATCCGCAGATTTGTTGAATGCCCGGAGGTGGTGATGCCACCGGGCGACGCCAAGCTTGTCCGTGAGCTGTCTCGCTACTTAGTACTAGCATGGGAGCTTATCGTCGTGGGGGGGCCAAGCCGATCGAAGGCGGTCGTCAGTTGTTCCGGTCAGCGGCAGCAAGGCTAGTGACGAGACCGAGGTACTCGGCCTGGTTGTTGGCCGTGGTCACGGCTGCGAGACTCATAAGGCGCCGCTCCAGGCGAGGGTGGGCGGTTCGCGGAGGTGGCCGGTGCGCAGGACTTCTGCGTCGGCTCCTCCGGGGCCGGGATGGCTTTGCGATCCACCGTCGAAGAAGAGCACGTACTCAGGTGCTGGTGGTGGCGTTACTGGGGAGGTGGCGTTGCGGGGGCGGGTAGTGCTGTCAAAGGGATGAGTTGGCGGCGAGGTGGTTGCCAATTTGGTTATGCGGCTTGCTCCGCACGTGGTATGACGCACAAGCTACCGTCGACATTACTCCTCATTCGAATGATGAGCAGACTCATGTCGTCCTTGAAGCTTCCATCTGGATGAATCGCTTTGCAGAATGGCAGATCCAGACCAATGAGACCACCCCGACGAAGCGCTGCTTGCTAACCCTCCCGAGCGACCGCCGTTTCTCCTTGCTTCTGCGTATGGCACAACTATCGAAGATCGTTTGTCTCTGATGTTTACACGGCGACCGGATGGCTAGCGAAAGACGTATTTGCATCTCGAATCATGCTGAACTCTGCCGCGGCTGGAAATCGTCACATCCACTTCTAGACATGGTCGCTTCGCCCCTCGTCGACAGATCGGACACTTGAGTACGGCTAATATCCGTCGTTACCTCCGTCCGGTGTGCTATGACGTCCGCTTTCGGGTATGGTGATTCCATCTTTCAGCCGCAGGTAAGTATGGGTCCGCAACCTACCGCCAAGACTGCTACTGTCAGCACGGGTGCCACCACATAAGAAGATACCGTCACCTGCTCTTCGACTGTCGCATTGCACGATCCTTTTGGCGCGTTCACATGAACGCGTGGAAGCCAATCTTCCTCGGCGCTCCTAGATGGAGGGAAACTATATTCGGCATGGATCTGACGCTACATCGACCGTTCCACACCACTTCACGAGGCGTTCATGTCCTGTGGAACATTGTCTACTCCGTTGTATTCCACACACTCTGAACGATTCGCAAAGACAAGAATTATCGCTCCATTGACGTGCCGCCACGCAAATCCTAGTCGAGCGCAATGTGAACCTCCTCGTAGCCCATATCGCAGCGATTCACCGCGCCACAAATGAACTCGAGCTTGAAGATGATTTCACGCAGGAGATCAACACAATCACCTCCGTCCTAAAGCTCACATTACAACAAGGGCGTGACTTCTCACTTCTGAGCGACTCGCTGTATATTAATCAGTTTAGCGTGTTGGAGTAAAAGAGAAGTTCACACAATGAAATCAGTTGAATCTCTCGGGCTCGGCTACCGCCGCCGCAGCTGGTCGTTGCGCATTACGATCGGTCACTGATTAAAGCAGTAGCACGACGGCATCGGCAACGTTGCGGTTCTGCTCTTGGGACAAGAGTGTTACATGCAATAGTGTTCTTCGTGCGGCATTGTTTTGTCATGCCACTACCTTGTTCCAACATCCACTGTTCAAGTCCCATCCTTAAACCTCCATGTTTCTATAGTACTTTCAAAAAAGACCAAATCAAAATCCACAAAACCTTGTATTTCTAATACCCAAACGACGTCTACTTTACTTAGCAGCTCTTCTCTCTTCCTCCTCACAACCGCAGGCGCACGCTCTTGACCACGTAATTGCGCCGTGGTTTCTTGGTCACCGCGACCTTGATCGCATGAAACGCTCCCCCCCCACTAACCGCCACCACTGCGGACGCCACAGCTGGCATTTTACTATTTCCATCAACTGTCGCGGAACCATCGCTCGAATTCTTCGCGCGCATTTCCCGGGCCGCCGCCGACGCATCGTTCGCACAGTCGACACAGCGACAGTGAGGGCCACACCCCAGTCCGTTCTGGAAACACTCGCAGTATTTCTTGAGGCACTTGGATTTCTTGCAGCGGCACCCGCGCATCACCACGGTACTGGCTTTTTGCGGGAGCAACTGAAAAAACCCATGCGAGGTTCCCACACTGGACGAGGCGGTCGCGGCCGCGTGGGAAAATGCGCGGGGGTCGTTTAGGAGATACGTTGTCATGGCCTCGAGCCGCAGGTCGGCGCTCGCGCGGGCGTTTTTGCAATTGTCACACGAGCACCCGTCGTGGCAATAGCCCCGCGTGCTAAAGCAGACGCAGTACCTAAGGAAAAATAATTAGTCAGAAAAAGAGAGCGCCAGTTTAGGTTGAGCGCACGCACATTTTGAGACACCCGGTCTTGCAGCCGCAGCACGACGTTGACGAGACGCTCGTGTCGTGGATCTGCTGGGCGTGGCGACGGAGCGCCTGCGTCCGCTTCTCTTCCTTGTCGTCCGTCGTCTCATTGGTAGAAGTGCTGCTGGTGGCTGGCGGCGTCGGGAGCGAGAGCCGACTGCGCTTGCTGGACGACGCCGGTTCAGTAGCGGTGCTCTTCTGGATGAATGACGCTTTGCTAGGCCAGTAGCCGTCCAGCAGCTTGGCGCGCTCGACATGGTCAACGCAGACGGGTGGCGCATACGCTTCGTACTTACGCTCGAGCAGCGCCACGAGCATGTCGAGCCACGCGACGTTTTCGCGCTGCTGCAGCGCCAGCGGGTCCGCTGTTTCTTCTCCTTCTTCTTCGTCTACCTGGTCCTTGGTAGCGACGTCCGCTGCGTGTCGCTGCTTGCGCTTAAGGCCCGTGACCGAAGCGGTCGCACTAGCCGTTGTGGTTTGCGGTCGGCTAAAGCGACTGACGTACGCAAACGGCGCTTTGGCGACAGACGCGGGTGGTGGTGGCGGCTGTGGGCGGCGTTGGAGGTTATCCAGTGGCTGCAGCGCGCGCCGCGGCTGCGTGGCTAGAGAAGAGGAAGTGATGGTACTTTTGCCGTGGGATTGGGACGGCGGTTGCGCAGCCGCTAGCGCACTTGGTGCATTCGCTTTTGCATGGAGAGACGCTGTGGACACGTGGCGAGTGGTGCTAGAAGTATCAGTGGCGCGCGAAGACTGGGTTGTGCGCTGCATGGTGCGCAAGCGGGTGCAGGGAATCAGCAAATGGCGGAATGCACTGCGCGCGCAATGAGGTGGGTGAGATTTGAACGCTTCGCGCCGAGCTGGATGCGCCAAAACTTTGTCGACAAATGAAGCGCTTTTTTCACAAATTTGACATTTTCGAATTTGAACGACCACATGAATGACAGTCAACTGTTTATATACGCTTAAATACGATACCGTTTCCTAACGGTTCTTATCTGTTGTACACCGACATGGCTACATTCTACATAAAATGAAAAAATCCTCGCGTGTATGCAATTACTCTCTTTCTCTTTCTCGTCTCCTCTCTCTCTTTACTAGTATGCCCGACTATAAACCCCTCTACCCCTACGCGACGGTCGAGCCGCGTGCGCGTAATCGCTTCCACGTGTTCTCGCGCACAGCGTTCTGCAACAAATCGTAGATCTGGTTGCAGCCGTCCATGGCGACCGCCAGCAAACTCTCAAACATCTCAAGCGGTAGTTTGCACTCCAGTTGCAGCAGGTTGAGTTTCTGCGTGCGCGGGTTGAGCGCAACCACGACCTGCGGGCCGCGTGCGGTCTCTTCCGTGTAGTTTAAGTCTACCATATCCCCAATATCAGCGTATATCCCATCAATTCTCGACATATAGGAAAACAACGCACCACATAGCAATGACTGCTGCAAGTAACCGGCCGAGCTTGCCACCACAAAATCGTTGAGCGCAATACCGGCGTCAATCAGCGCGAGAGTAATCGCATTGATGCTCGCCGGCACTTCACTGCCATCGGCATGCAGTACATGCACGAAAATATCAATCTGCGACCGCGGGTACAGCTGCGTTTGAATACAGGCTTCAAAAATCTGCTTGATCGCCAACGCATGTTCCATTTTCTTGCGGTCGCCGCTACGCTGCGGCTTGCGTTCCGAGGTCGCAAACGGTGCCTGCGAAAACTCGCAGCTCACGACCGCGCGCGGCTGCGTGTTGCTGGCAGCGTTGCCCGAGCCCGTGCCGACGGACGCGACACTGGCCGCCGCGGCCGCTGTGCCAATGGCCTGGAGCTCGCGCGGGCCGAAGACCACGGCTACGACTTTGGTGTTGCCCTGTTCGAAGTACGCCGAGCCGTCGACGCGCGCAAAGAGCCCAAAGCGCGTGCGCACGCGCCGCACCTCTTCGCTGCGCCGTCCATCGACACGAAGTCCTGCTACCGAGAGGAACTCGCCGCCCGATACGCCGCCAGTCAATACGCTCGGTGCGGCTGCCTTGCTCGCCATTAGTAGGTCCGGTCCGTTGCTTGGTCCAATGTGTTGGTTGGGTGAGGGCCGAACCTCCAATATAAGATACTTAATCTTTTATATCATTTATACATGCATTGGGCAATAAAATCGGTTAATAGGGTATTGACGTTTTTTATTCTACATTACAGGCATACATGTCTTAATACAGGAGCAGATTCTAGAATGCGTGTTGAGTTTGAGAAGAGTGATGGTCGTCTAACCGCTTTGGTGGTGCGGACAGCAGAGGCTCGGCAGTTTGGAGAATTCCTCGACCACAGACACACACAAGTATGGCGCTGCTCGTACGACGCGTTGCGCGGCTCCACGCCGCAGCTCCGCGCAGTCTCCTGCCGGCCGCACACGCGGCCTTGTATGTCCCGTCTATTTCCTCTTCGTCGCGTGACGAGAAGCACAACACCACGCTCTCGCCGGCGGCGCGGGTGTTGGCGATGCGCCATTTTCACAGCTCGCCGCCGCGTGACTCGGCGATCATTATCGCCGGCCTTGGCGTCGCTGGCGCGGCCATGAGCGCCAAGTACGTCCTGCAGGTAGGTGACCCATAATCGTTTGATCGTTGTATATGCAGCGGCTCATGAAGGATATCCATATAGGCATGGGAAACGTATCAAGCCAAACCCAAGAGCGAAAAAGCGACTACGAACAAATGGGCCTACCGCAATTTCTACGACGGACCGTTTGAAGACAAAATGACGCGTCGCGAAGCCGCGCTGATTTTGGGCGTGCGCGAAAGCGCGTCGACCGAGCGTATTCGCAATGCGCACCGCAAACTGCTGATCCTCAACCATCCCGACACGGGCGGCTCGACGTTTTTGGCGACTAAGATCAACCAGGCCAAAGAGCTCTTGCTCTCGGGGCAAAAGTAGGAGAAGGGAACTTGCACCCACAGGCTGGATAATAGAACAGCATGGGTATTATATCGTTCCATTTGCGGCTGGTCATGTTGGTGGACTGGACGGGGGCGGCGGAGGGAGGAGCATGGAAACCGCAGAGGGAGAAGTTACTGGAGGTGGTGGGGGAGGAGAAGCGGATGGGAGTAGTAGTGAAGACAGGGATGGTTTAGTGGTGGATGACGGTGTGCGAGACCGCGTATGGCGCTGTACGTGGTCGTCCAATGCCGCCAAATCGCTGTCGCGGGCAAACGAAAACGTCACGTTGGTCCGCATGTGATCCACGAGACTCACGAAGCTCTTTTCAAACTCGGCTTGCAATGGCGACGACGAAGGGGACGACGCGTCGTTGTCCAAGACCGAGAGACCGAGCGAGCTTAGGAGGCGCGCCAAGCTGGTGCCTCCCGCAGCAGTACCAGAAGAAGATGCGCGAAACCGTGCAGTCGTGGATGGATAGGCGGCGTGGGCGGAAGTGCCGTTCGTGTCACTGCCAAAAAAGGACGACGCGGACGACTGCTGCTGTGGCGGCTGCGTTGCCGTGAGTCGAAACGCTTGGCGACTAATGAGCAGACAGATCCAGCACAGCTCGAGGAAATCCACGAGCAGATCGGCCAGCTCTTCGCGTTTGTCCGTAGCCTTGGCGTCGTCCATGGCAACACCAACAGCGTTCATGATTACTGGGAGTTTGTCACTACCAGCGACGATCGACGTCGCGAGGAAGGCGTCAATCACTTCGGGGATGCCGCCGTGGACGTGCGTATCGACGCTACCTTTAAGCACAAGCGTCAGTGTCTTGAGGTCGGTCTTGCCCACTTTTTCTTTGTCTATCTCGTCGCGCAACAAGCCACAGCGTTTGTGGATATCGTCCATGGAATTGTCGATCGGACACCGCACTTCTTCGCGCCGCAACGACACACTCTGCCGGCCCGTGACACTTGGGAACGCGCGCGGCGTCGACAAGTAAATCACACGCTTCATTTGCTCGGCCGTTTTCCCGTACGATGACGCACTGCTGCCCAACGTAAACGGCGTCGAGAAGCGGAAGCGCGCACCAGTCTCAATATACGAAGATGAACTCTCGTGCGGCAGCTGTTCCAAGTTCGTGACCCGCATGAACACGACATTTGGGTTGCGTTCCAACGACGGCATGGGCTTGGCTTCGGCGAGAATGTCGACGCGTTCACATGTCGGGAACCGCGCACGCAGCATGGCCTTCATTTCACCAACAAATTCACCGAGCGACACGAACTTGCTGCGTTTGTAGACGTATTCGTGGCTCGCGACACTGAGCGGCACGCAGTCGCCAGCCAAGACGACGCGGTAAAAGCAGAAGAGTTGGGAGGACAAAAGGTGCTCGGCGTTGTCGGCGAGTTGTTGGATCGTGGTATCGAGGTGGCGAAGCGTTTCGCGGTAGTCGGTGAACCGACCGTGCTGTCGCAGCGTTAGCAGCAAACGCTCGTCAATTTCGATGACCTTGTCGATCCAGTTGGCTTTGTGGGCGAGCTCACGTGCGTTCCGCAGTTCGGCGATTAGCCACAACGCAAAAGCATCTCCTTGCGGTTTCCCATTCTGACGCGTAGCAGCGACGCGCGCTGCTTCTTCTTTGAAAGATATGCTTTCGAGCGTGCAGCACGTGGCTTCGGCGAATCGCTTGCGGGCCGCATGCAGCTGAATTAATGCATTCATCCAGTAGGTCTTGACCTCCACGAGCCAGAACGGCGACACCGATTGGACGATCTTGTAGAGGCCTTCTTCAAGTTCCTCGCCATCGACCGCCGCGTCTGCTTCGGTCATTGCTTCGTGCCACGTCTCAAACACTTTGATTTGAGTCGTCAGACTATTAAATACCTCGGCTAGTTGCAGCTCAAACACATGGCCCATCGCCATACTGTCATCCGTCTCTAACAGCGATTGCTGACGCCACAAGTCGATGGCATCGCGTAACGCGTCGATTGGGATCTGCAACGCCGAGGTCGAAAAGAAATTGGCGCAAAAGACCTTAAGCAGTGGTCGCTTGATCAGCAGAAAGCTGCCGGTCTGTTCGTAGCACACGAGCATTAGTCGACACAGCAACGAAGCGGCCAATTGCCGGACGCTCGACATTTTCGCCGTCGCCGAGAGCGCCACGAGCAACTGAATGCGGCTCTGGTCGTGGATCAGAGGCAAGCCGGCGATGCGCGTCGCGAATAACGCGCGCTGGAAGCGCAGCAGGAAAACTTCCACCTGACGAAATAGGTCGGCTAGAAAGCAGTCAGCGTCTTCGTCCGTGTCTTCGTCCATCTCGCATTCAACCGCGGTACAGAGGCAGTCGATCGCACTGGCGCGTTTCATGAGCAAAAACAAAATATCGACAATCGATCCGAGCAGTGTGAATGCATGGTCCATCGTGAGCTTGCCGTGGAGATGCCGTCGCGTGGTCGCGCGGTAGTCGAGCGGCGCTTCAATGATGCGGATGACCCACTCAAATTGATCGATCGCAGTCCGAATCGCTTTGAGCGTCGTGTCGGCAACGATGCGGTAGAGGTTTCGTGTGTTGACCTCGTATTCCTCACCCCCAGCGTCGCCCTCGTTGTCTTCACTCGCCCGTTTGATTCCGGACCCGCTCGGAACACTTGGTAGGGAACTGAAAGTGGCGCTGCTAGACTTGGTGCCGTCGCCACTCGCCGTCACTGACGGTCGTTGCTGTTGGGCGTTTGCGTAGTTCTTGCCCCAGTTTCGAGGAAGTGACTTCTGGGCTATGAGGCGCGGCGGTCCAAGGACCGAAGCCGTGGTAAATGAGCCGGTGGTGGGACCCAGTTTCGCATTTGGACTCTTGCTGCCTGCGGTCGCCGAGACGCGATGCAGCGGCGCATTGTCTTGTCCGATACTGCGGCCACGATGGCGACTCCGTCGCTCTTTCATATGCGCCTCTAATTCCAGCAGTGACACACGGCGATCGCTGACGACCAGATCCGGGGAGAGGACGTGAAGTGGTTGCGAGGGTTCGTCTGGTAAGAAGACTTCGATGACTTGCCGCACAAGCGATAGACACGCATGGACACGGACTTCGTCATAGACAGAGGCGCGACTGCTCGGACTCGTGGCAGCAAACGCCCGGTCGAGACTGCGCTGAATCAAGCTCGGACGACGCGCATCCGACGCTCGGAGCTTTGTCTACAAACAATATTTATATCAGTGCAAGCTCATTTCGTTACAGGATTGGGGATCCGTACCTCTTCGACGAGTCGACGGTAGTGTAGGAGCGATGCCGTCGGACTCAATGACAGCTCGGCTTTGTCGCACTCAATTGTGTCGACGCCCACGACCAGCGCGCTCTGGCGAAAGTACCACGACAAGTACGGGAGCGTCACGCTGCTGAGCAAATGGGCAACACAAATGAGCAGCTCTTTTCGAAATACCGATGTGCTTTCACTGTCAGAGCTCTCGACGGCGTCGGCGTACGCAGCACCGGTCGCAAGCAGCTTGCCGTCGGTCGTGAACCGCGCGAGGCTGGGGATCATGGGAAAGTACATGAGCGCAATGAGTTCTTGTTGCTCGGGGTGTTGATGACGAGGGTTATAGACTTGGAGCACAAACATACGTCGCAGCAAACGGAGTGCTTCGGATCGGATGCGATCTTCGACTTGGTCGTCGACGACTTGGAGCAGCCGCTCAAACAGAAGTCGAGCTAGCCACGCGCCACGTCTTGGACCACGGCGTTCCGCCGCGGCAGTCGCCAAGGGCGAGTGGAACGCGTTCACAATCGCAAAGAATTCAAACTCGATCAGCGTGTTGAGAAACGGAAACAGGAAATGCACGGTCACGACGACATCGCCTTGAAGGCGTTGCGTCCAGCTTAGGTAGTACGTGATGATGCGAATCGGGAGAGGGCTCTTGGTGACGAGGAAAAGACCGCGGCAGAATGTCGCAATCCCCTCATTCACTTCCTTGCGGAATAAGTATCCATTTGCTGCATTGGTCGTTTGCTCGATCAGCTCGATGAGAAGATCTTCCACAAGCACGTCGTCGTCGTGACTTGTATCAAGAGGCAGTGTTGGTGATTTGTTCTTTGCCGACGATCGCTGAAGCGCCATGGCCTTCAAAATCAGCTGCAAAAAGATCTTGGCATACGACAGGGACAACTGTTTGGTCAGAATGGTGTCTTCGTCCTGGGTCTTGGACCTTAACGCGTGTAACCACGCGAGGACAATTGCCTGGAGCGTCGACTGGGGTTGCCCATTGCCTGGTTTCCATAGGGAGATGTTCACGCTGACGATCCGCGACGCACAGCGCTCGACGACCGCATCGTCAAATGCTAGCGCTGCAAAGTGCTGCAGAATCAGCGTCGGATCGTGACTGCGCGCGGATCGCTGGCCAGTCCAACTCGCTTTCTCAAACGCACTGAGGAGCGTCTGAAAGGCCGTCTGTCGAAGCGCATCCGACGCAGCAAATCGCATGTACGCCAACACAAAGCGCGTCACCGGTAAAAAGAAATACCGCAGCACGCACGACGACGCTTGACGAAGATGACTTAGTCGCTCGATGGCTTGTTCGGTCGTGGGAGCGTCGAGGTGTTCGATGGGATTGGATTGAAACGGTTCTAAAAAGGTGGCGATCGCCGGCTCGTGGCTTCGCACCGAAGAGAGCGCACGCGTCCGAAACGCAAACGTTGTTTTTGAATTATCAATAGGCAATGGATGGCGCGCGGCATCCACGTAGCCTGGCGGTAGCGAGATGATCCCGCCTGACGTGGAATTCTTGGAGGCCGTCGACGGCGGTAGAATATTGAGCGCGTATTCGCCGTCTTCCAGCAGTGCGCCGGCTTGGCTGAGGATCGGAAGGGCACAGCAGCCCACGAGCTCTTGCTGCTGTTGCCCCGGTTGAAGCTTCTTGCAGTGGACGTGATAAAACGTAAACAGCAAATGATGCGACGGCGTGAGCTGCTCGGGCAGCCCCAACTTCATTTCTTCTTCAAATTGCGGGCTCTTCTGGTGGTAGTTGACCTGACTATAGGCGGCTGGGACAGTAGTGCGTTCGGCACTGTACATCGCTGGGACGACGGCATTTTGGGACTCAAACTCGTCCAGGCCACAGACAAACTCGACTTCTTTCTGGAGCAACTGCACGCGCACCGCAATGTTTCGAAACGGGAATTTGTCGACGTGGAGCGGATAGAGGTACATGGCGTGGACGTACGTCGTGGCAAACGGTCCACTGCCGCAAATACCAAATGCAGAAAAGGCCGACGGGTGGCAAAACGGTTGGACTTCTCGACACGCGTGAAAACTCGATTCCGTCGTGTCGGTTGCTTCGTCCCCGTCCACTGCTTGTTGCTGTTGCTGAGACACTCCTTCCCCCGAGGTTTCTTCTGCTGTGAATGGATCCAACACCTCCAAAATCGGAATAGTAGGCAGCTTGAAGGCTTCTTTGCTCAATGTCTTGAGCGACTTGATGAGGAACTTGGATTCGTCGAAACGTTGGTCGTCAATGCGTTCGATATCCACCTCACAAACGGCAGGTACGACCTTTTCCTTGACGGCTCCTCGTGCCGTCTCCAAAATCAGTGAGAGTCGCTGTTCGTCACTGACGGTGACGCGTTGCCGATACAGCGTCATCGACCGACTCATACCTTCCGCTAGCAACATGGCTCCCCACGCCAGCGGTTGCCGATACCGCCCCAGGCGTCGACTGCTATCGGCGGCGCGCTCAGTAAGGCGCTGCTGATCGGCCTCGGAGACGAATTTCTCTGGAGTACAGTATGGCGCCGTTGCCGTGTCGGCGTCCCCCAAGAGGCCTTTGGAAACCTTGAGCACGAGATACAAATGCTGCAGTTGATGGTTGGGGAGGACGTAGAACACTGCACGCGGCGGTTGTTTACGTGGGGCAGCGGAGCCAGCAGGTAGTATGAACGTAAACTCTTCCGAGACGCGGCAGCCGAGGTGGATATCGTACAGAACGAGACGACAATACAGCGGCTCGAGCTAGAAGAGGAGAGAAGTTGGTCATCACCCACCCTACCTGTATTTTAATCATTAACGTACCATGCCCAAGGCAAATCGAAGACGTGGTGTCACGAGAAATGGCGCCGCATCGTCGACAGCGACACGCGGCTGCAAATACGCCGGCACTGCAATTTCACTGGGGAACGTCGGCTCGGCCGCTTGAACACGCGGGTCGTAATTTTTTAGCAGTGTTGACTCGGCGCTGAGCTCGCGTTTCTTGACGAGGCCGTCCATCACGTGCGTCGGCTGGAGCCGCAGCACGCGCCAGCTGCGCACGAGTTCTTCGACAATCGGACTGCGCTCTCCCGTGGCGGCGAGTGGGGGCTTGGAAGGATGGGTCCACTGCCGCCGTGTGGTCTCGACGACGGGGAGTGTTCCTGGCTTGATCCCAAAGTCCTCCGTGGTGGTGTCCATATGGGTGGTGACCACCAATGGTGCGATTCGAAAGCGCACAGTATCGCTCAGGGTGGCTGTTTTTGTATCGAGGCTGTGGCGATCGTCGGTCGGCTCGTCGCGGTTGTTGTCGGTTCCGCTGGCTGTCGCAACCGCACTCCGCAGCATCTGCGCATTGTCGTCACCTTGATCGCCAAGCGCATATCGTGGACTACGCAACATCTCCACTGTTCACTCCTCTTGTTTCCTCTTCACGCGATGGCATGGGATGGGATCCGCCACGGCGACGCGTCGCATGTCCGCCAACAGTCGGGCAGTGCCCCTTCAGCCACAGAGCCGCGGTTAGGATGGGTTGACGTATCAGCCATTTGTTTTGCACACGGTATATGAATAGTACATTTAAACGGGACGGCGATACGCAGCACGCGCGCGGGAGACGAAGACCCTGGTTTCCCTTCGTATCAAATCTCCCACGTTTTCCTCGCTGGAATGAGACGGAATTCGGCGGAATTTAACGGCTCGAGAAGTCTTGTGGAGTCATTTCCTGTAGAGTTTTTGGCGGCGAGTCTCGCTGTAAGTTATATACCGATCTGCTCTATCGAGTTCTCGTTCTCGAGTGTAATTCTCGAGTGTGACAAAACTGTCGCGGCTGCTGTTGCTCTGGCTGCGTAAGATTGAGTGCTGCGTGGTGGCGATTCTCTCGGTGATCGGATACGATACGAAGCCTTAGTTGCAATTCTCAAGTGCGACATATTTGTCCCGACAGAGCCGAGATCAACTCGGCTGCATGAGCTCCTATCCGACGCAGCGAACATAATCACCGCAAAGCTTAGACACACAACATACACTCTCTCAATAAGGCGCTTAAATACTACTGAGAGACGCAATCATAACGCTACGACATGGGTGGTTAGAATTCACGAGCGTTATGCGCTGTCGTGTATGGGCCGTTGTACGCCCATAGACGACAGCGCATCAGATGAAGAGCCGACGCAATGGCTGACCGTTAAGACGATTCGGTGGGAGATTGTTGGTTTCGATCGCTGCACTCTCGTCTCTGTGACGTAATACGTCGTGGCGAGATATCGCTCGACATTGCTGACCACCAAAAGCGCAACTTGCACGGCATCTTGCATATAATCATCGTTTTGAAGGGCAACCAGCGTCACTGCAACGGAGGCGAACTGGTCTGGGCTATTTGGCGCCAGCAGCACACGCCCACAGCGACCACCTGCCACTTGGAGGAGCTCATGAACGAGATCGTCTGTGAACGAGTTGACCGTGATCTGTGGGTTCATGTCTGCAACCAATCAGGCACACAAGCTGGGTTCTGAGCATTCGCTGCCACCACAAACGCGTTCAGGTTGTTTAAGTCCCAGCTCGTTACGAAACCCGTAATGAGCTGGGACTTAAACAACCTTGTGAGCCCGGTACTGATGTACTGTAGTTCATCAGTACCGGGCTCACAAGATTCATTATGCTTGTGTTGCGGTAGCTGGACGAATATCTGTCGTCAATCCAGATCGACGACGACGATCCGGGTTTCGTAACGAGCTGGGACTTAAACAACCTGAACGCGTTTGTGGTGGCAGCGAATGCTCAGAACCCAGCTTGTGTGCCTGATTGGTTGCAGACATGAACCCAC
>JAADVD010000045.1:0-110277 GCA_023334535.1 Pythium vanterpoolii
ACCTTCACCTTCACCTTCACCTTCACCTCAACTCCCCTCCTCTCCCCTCCTCTCCTCCGTTGTATAGGTCCCTACTGGTCCACCATCGTCGCCTTGACCGTTTTCTCCGCGGCGGCTTTCTTCTGTGCCGCTCGCTGGGCCCGTGTCTCCTCCAGCTTGCGGATCCGCATATCCAACTCGCGCTGGCGCCGTTCGTACGCAACAACATCGCGCTCGGCCAGTTTATGCAGTTTTTTCTGCTCTTTCGCGATCGCTTGTTCTTCTTCCAGCTCGGCCAGTCGTGCGGCTTTTTTATGCGCGAGTTTTTCTTCATGGCGCGCGAGCTTGACGCGTTTCTCGGCTTCTTGTTGGGCGAGTTTGATGGTCGCGTACTGCAGCGGATCGGTCCGCAGCAACTCAGCCATGCGTTCGACTTCTTGTGTAGCGGTCTGGTCGGCCTTCTCTTTTTCGTGGACCGCCTTCTCTGTGTCATGCGTCCGTTTCTCCATGTCTTGTCGATAGGCGATCGTCTCGTCGTCTTGCTGCGTAGCGATCGTGAGCCGCAACAAACACGAGTCAAACACAAATTCGCGGAGCACGCGACTAAAGAACGCGAGCTCAATGGGCTCACCCGACGGCAAGCGCGTGGTCCACAACTCCGGAGCAACATGTGTCAACAGCATGTCGCGTACAAACGGATCGAGAAAGTACGCCATGCTGTGCCGCTTCGACTCGGGGATCGCACGCCAGAGGTCGGCGAGGACGCTGAGAAAATTGGCTTGCAAATCCACATGTTGCAAGTGGCGACTGCGCAAGTCCGCCATGCGGGCCGTCTCGGCAAAGTTATACTGTTCGTAAAACACTTCGAGCGCGCCGGCAAAGCCAGGGTCGTGCCAGATGTACGCGCGTAACGCCAGCACGCGCTCGTCGGTCTCGCTCTTGAGCGTGATGGTATCGTCCCAAAAGACCGCGTGGCCCATGGGCACGTAGGTGGTCCACCACAGCGGAAAGCGCCGGAATTTGTCGATGGGATGGAGACGCGATAGCACCACTGGCTCGTTCGCAACAAAGTCGACGACTACACTGGACGTCTTGGTCTCGGCCAACGGCTCGTTGCTTACCGTAAGAAGCAGGTAGTTGTTCTTGGCAAGCAGGTTATGCTGGAAGGTAAAGTGGTCGTCCTTGATGCCGCCCCCAAACGTTGCACACGCGACGCCACGCAGTGGAAACTCAAAGGTCTCGACACTCGCGGTCACGGGGCCGACCGTGAGGTTGCGAATCGATAACTTGGTCTCGCGGTCGAAGAGCATCGTGTCGATCCCCACGCGCATGCCTCCGCTGAGCACGAGGATGTCACGGCCACTGCGTTTCGCTTTCCACTTGAAGAGCAGCAGGAGCAGCTGCTCGAGCTGCCGCTTGCAGGCGACCCAGTGCTGAAGCACATAGTTGTGATCGTACAGTTTCCACGGACTTGACGTTGGCGGTAGGTCCTCGCGAAGCTTTTCAACGTGGGTCGCGTTGGTCAAGATCAATGGTAGTTCAATACAAAGCACGAGGAGGAGCGTCCGTTTCTTGCGCAGCACGCTCTACAAGACACAGTCAACTCTCAGATACAGCGTTGGACCCAGGATGGTGAAGCGATGGCGTACCTCAAAGTATCTCCACTGCGCCTCGCTCATCATGGGATTTTCTTGGAGAGACAATGGACGCGACAGTCGACCATTGCACGTAATAGGTTCCGGTTCCGTGTCGCTCGACGCCAAGCTGCTGCTCGTACTTCGAATATTGCTCATGAAGACGGCGATATCGCCGTGTTGCCAATACAGTGCCCCGCCAGCGTCCAGGATCTCGTCCGCTGCTCGGCCAGGCAGTTCCTCAACAGTTTCACTTTGTTCATTGGCTATTTGCTGCTCGTCTTTGACCTCGACCGGACTGCCTTCTGGTACGCATGGGATTGGCGATGGCGCTGCACTGTCAGAAGGTGGAGTCTTCACCGGCTTTGACTTTTCTTCACTTTGTGGTAGAGTCGCTGCACTGCAAATGGCTTCAGCTCGATCGTCGTCGTCGATTGCCGTCATGAGCTGGATTTGGTAGGCGCGCACGACTTCCTTGGCGACTTCTACCACCAACGCCGTCGCTCGCGATGCATCGTCTGAACCGAGCGCTTCTCGACCGTAGAACGGTGCGACATCAACTTTGCTGTGGAGAAACCAGTGACTTGCATAGGCGAGCAGCTCGCGAATGTGGGGCAGGTTCCAACATATGCGGTATTCCTGTTGAAACCGTCGGCGAATCCGTGTGCGAATGTGGGAGACGCGCTTCAGCTCGACCTCCTTTCGCTCACCATGCAGGATCTCGCGTGCGAGCTCTCGGTGGGTCCATTCAAAGCACTCAACCGCAGCTTCGTGCAGCGGTACCTGGCCGCCAAGATGCAAGACTGCATCGATGCCACACCACGGCAGCTTTGCGCGTTCCAGTAGAGGGATCCACAAACTGTCTTGTTCTTCGTCCATGTGTGTGGAGAAATTTGAGCTCACGGCGACGAGATTGAGGCTGGTGCTTTCAGACGGCGGGGTGTGAAAGCAGCCGCGGCGAGAGTTGCCGTTTGCAACGCCCTGAATCGAAAACGAGCAGATCACTATAAGCGACTAACGAGATATAACACGACGTGTAGTCAATCAAAACGCACCTCGAAAAAGTAGACGTATCGTCGAAGAGGGACCAGTCCGCGGATGCAAAAGACCGCTGGCTGATCCGCTAAAAGCTCGCGGGTGACGCGCATCTCCGAGTTGATCATCGAATCAACGACGACACATGTGAGCCGGGCGGGTGAATTGAGTTCAACGAGAAGTGGCACGTTGAAAAAAACGACTTGGGCCGGATTATCTGAGTTGCTAACTGGTACTGTCTGCTCACTCCGAACCATGCGACCCACCACTGGACCGAGCACGATGGTTGGTAAGGCTTTTAAGGGGAAGTAGAGCAAGCTTTCGTTTAAATAGCCGCGCCGGTAGTCGCTCAGGAACGTGTAGTTTGCGTAGCTCCGGCATTGGGATCCCTCCACTGAGTTACTTGTCGGCATTGGTGTACTATGATAGGTGAACCGCTCGGAAAAGTAACCTTTGATGGTCGTTGCTGCATTCTTCACTGACTTGTTCTTCGCCTCAGCTCCAGATTTCGTGATTGACGCATCGTGTGGTTTGCTAATGGAGGCGACGCGCGTCAGCACCATTGATTCATTCACTTTTTCGTCGATGACCGTGAAACTGATCGAGCTTGACCGTTCACTCGCGCAAATGAGACTCACATTTCGTTCAGCCCGAGCCACCAGTTTCCACTGAAACAGCTTTTCCAGCAGGCGCACCACTTCGGGACGGATAGCTGGATACGTAGCCAAGATCTCGATAAAATCGACTGGCAAAAACAGCACTAGCTGTTTCACCGATGCGTTTAATTGCGGCTTGGTTCGCGTGGCTTTTGGTGCTCCTGAACCCGCCTCAGCGACGGCGATATCCAACGCTTCATCGACGATTTTCCACGTCGCTGAACTGAACAGAGCGAGCTGAACAGTCTCCTCGTTCGCAGTGGGCAGAGTCAACGGCACGACTGGCTGGACTGTTGGCGTGGTCTTTGGTCGTGCATTTTCTTGTTCGACGATTGGGGAACTACTGCACAAGTCACGCAGCTCATCGCTCACGTTGGCAAACACAAGACGACACATCCCCAGTGTGAGATAGCTTGCGAATTTCGAACTGCTCCGTCGCGAATTGTCGAGGTCGCTCTCGTTCACGTCAACGGAGAGTTGATTCTGATACAGCTGCCATAGTTCGAACGCCATCGCTCTCAGTCGATTTGCAACATGGCTCAGGTGCTCGTCAGCAGGGGCGTTATGGGCATCGTTTGCCAAAACGTGCTGCCTGATCAGCTCTTGCATTCGAGTTGTGCTGAAAAATAGGTCTGCTGCATCGTGCAGGAGCATGACGTTGCTGGCGTAACTTAAAGTCGTTCGCATTGACTCGACGCCCCACGTGTTTCGGTACACTTCTTGGAGACGAAAGCGTGCGGTGGCGTACAGTTCGTTCTTGGTTGTCTCGCTCGTCGTCGCGTCACTCAGCTGAGCGACAAGCTGACACAACTCTTCCGCCGTAAACGCCGTGCTCAAGTCGACTTGACCGCCAATATGAACAGAAAAATGCGGGTGGCGAAGCGGCTCGGACAAGGCGAATGCCTCGACGTGGTGCCATGGGTTAAAGTGCTCGCTTTGTTGGTCGAGCGACTCGCCGAGCGAGTCGCCATTTCGATTGGCCGCAATGCTGGCAATTTTGGTGTTGTACGATCGAGTGCCTGACGAGAGGATCCGATTCCAGTGAGAGTCGCTACGGTCGCCGCTGTCTGGAGTCGGCAAAAAGTGCCTCAAATTGTTACGACTGAGCACGAGCCATTCGACGGATAACGGCATGAGGGCTGGCGTTTCAACGTAGACGTCAATATCCTCCGGCCCAGTCATGAGACCCTACCCAAGACCCAAGACTTTGTCAGATGATCTATCCGTCGATACTTCGACGAAAGTACTCACCTCGAACTTGACTTTGTATCGCGTCCCCGGATGAAGCCCTTCAAGTTTGAATACCGTGGGTACAAACGCTTGTACTTCCGCATCCGCTGACACGGAATGGCTGGAAGTCGTCGCTGAAAATACGCACGTCACGGTCGAAACTGGACGATCGACTTCAATCAGGATCCTGGCAGTCCGCGTTGTGACGCGTCCAATGACTGGACCAAGCACGAGGGTTGCCTCAGGACGACCAGCGGTATAGAACGCGTGAGTACAGACTGCGCCTTGTGCATGCGGCACTACGTTGAGCATGCAGTACTGCTTGAGGGAGGTCAATGTGCCCCCCACTGCGTGCGCTGTGACAGTGTACTCATCACCCAGGCTGCTCTGCATGCGTTCGGGTGTATAGTGAACAACGGTGGGTCGCTGTCGATCGATGTTTGAAATCGTGCCAAGCGAAAGCTGCTCGATACTGCGTCCACTTTGCTTGTGGGAGATGACCACCCGAGATGCAAACAATGCTCCACTGCAAACGCACGTGATCCGCAACATAGGATCCTGGCAGAAAATATGATAGCATTAGACATGAGCTGAGACCATATCATTGAGCAACTCCAGTCTTACCTTTGTGATCGCGTCGAAGAGCATGTCGAGCAAGTCACAGAGATCGTGGGGGTAGGCCGCCCACGGATCACTTGCGATCGCGATGATTTTGTCGAGCTGCGACTCAAACCTTGGTGCTGTGTCCGTAGTGTAAGGCCACACAATCGGTGCATCGCAGAAAATGAGAACTTGCTTTGAAATAGAAGAGGAAGGCAACAAAAACGATCGCTCTCGATCGTGCAGGACGTGACAAAGAGCACTGCGCTGGCGCGTGGTCAAGAGACGTTCGGGCTGTTCGAATCACCGATAGTTAGCGTTAGTATTCTGCTACTATCCATGCCTGGCCATACGTACCCACTCGACGAACTGAGCATTGGGAGAGCCAAACAGGCAGTCTGTGGTGTCCAACGTGGCGGCGAAAATCCGATCAGCAAGCTTGCATGCCAGTCCCGACTCGTGCCGATCGAGAACCGCAGCGGGGTGTTCGTATTCGCGAATCACTTCTGATACTGCATGGAGAAGCTGGATCGGCGTTTCTTTCTGCACAAGGCTTCGAACGATCCCAAGACCCGGGAACCAATTGGGTCCAGTTGCGCGCAGTAATCCAACGTCTGGAATCGCTGTATATGCCCGATAACACACTCGCACCATGTCTTGGAGTCTTGCGTACGCAAAGCATGAGGATGAATCGGTGATATGTTGCCTTAGCATTTCATGACCGCGGAGTAGATCCTTTCGCAGTGCTGCTATTGAACCGACATGAATCGCCATATCGTACATCACAGACGATCCAGATATGCTAACTTCATCGATGCAATGCTCACGAACATTCCCCATATGGGACGACACAGAACCTGGAAAAAAATCACGACGTACAGTCGTCGGTAGATCGCAAAACGCGTCGTCGGCTAGCAGAAGCATGCGAACCGAGGCAGGTTCGCAACGAGGGGTTTGCACAAACCCACTAACAGCATTTCGCACTCCCTACAAATAAAGGATACAACAAAAAATCGCTGGTCAGGACCTCAAGGTTTTTCTCACTGTAGGGAGCCTCGACGTACCGCCAACGAGACACGATAACTGCGTCCGGGACGCAGACCATTTAGAACACAAGTGGCTGGCCGGTATCGCCGAACGTGGAGAGGTGTCAAGTGGGTTTCTTTCGTGAACGAATCTGTGAGACAGACGTTCACCCACCCTTCTTGATCACACTCGAGTATGAGCCTTGCGTTTCTCGCTGACGCCATACCTACGATCGGCCCAACCTGACAACAAGAAATCCGTTACATGCCTAGGAGTGACTAGTGGCAAGCAATGCATTGTAGTCACCAGCACGCGGATACCGGCTCCTTCGTGCAAGAGGCAGATCTCGCTCCTCAGTCGTGTTGGCAGAACTGCAGCATCACCGTGGGAGCTTCGGAGCATGCTTCGATTGGTTGGCCGACTGGATCCGACTTGGCTGCTTGGTCTGCTTGAGGATTCGCCAACGCTGCGTCGGACAGTGACGCAGTGCGGAGCGACGATCGGTGCTTCAGCCGATAAAACGTTTCCAACAAGGTCGATAGAGGTCACTTCCGCTGGCATGTCGGCAAAGCGAGTGGACCCCGAAGTGGGACCACAGACAGCCTGTGCAATTGAAATCGTTGTGTTCTTGATGTGGAAGCGCGCCTGGAAACCTGCTGTTGGATGGTGACTCACTAAGCAAACATTGCGAGCGAGAGATGCTCGCTTCCATTCAAACAAGGGCATCGCCTCCTCCAATATGGCTTCAGCTCGTGTGTCGTCGCTTCCCTCGTAGCCTTTGGTAGTAGTGCTAGATTCACCGAAACAAAGCGGTAGGATCGGCTCGGTAGTGACAATGACCAAATCCTGTGTCGAGTCCATCGTCGGCAACAATTTGGCGAGACTTTGACTGGCTTTGTGGTGCTGTTCTAGGTATAGAAGACAGCGCTTTAGTGACTGTTATCACGGTGGAAGCAGACCACGGTATGCCTACGCACCATCATATTTGAGCAGCATAGTGCAACTTCCTTGGTCAATCATAGTGATACCATCATCCGCCTCGATCCCCCACAGCATCCCGACATACAAACTCCACGAGTCCCGAACAAGCCGTAAGAGATCTGCAATGTGGCTGGAATCAATAGTCCACGACGAATCCATCGCAGCTTCCGTCATCGGCATTAGATCGCGAACGCTGCTGAAAAGGAAATTGCTTCCTATCCGCAAGATGTCGAACAACACGGAACGATTCAGACTGTCTCGAACGCTCTGGCGTATTAAACTGCGAACCTTCTCAATGTTGGCATCCTATACCATAAAGTGTCAGTCAGTTCCATCGCATCCCGAAGCAAGAAGTGAATGAGAGCGAACGTACCGAGTCTTCACACAGTAGATCAATCATCGTGTTCAAGCTCGAGCCATCGAGACGAATCGCTGAGAAGTGAACTGTGAGCAGCGCTGTTTTGGCTTCGGCTGCCTTCAGTCGCTCGTGTTTCAGCCGCTCGTAAACTTGCGTAGTATGACCGATTCCGTCATGATTCAGAGCGTGCATTTCCCATAGTGTGCCGCCATCGATAGCGGTGGCATCCATATCCTGTCTGTGCGTTGTTGCAATCGCTATGCATCGTTCTCGGTCGCGTTTGCACACCCCAAGCAGTCGAATATGATAGGTTTTTCCGGCAACAAGGCCGTCAATGACCACCACTTGCGGGACCCACGCTTCAAAGGCTATGGTAGACTGCTGATCATGGTCTCGCTCGTATGACCTTGACGTCGTGCCGGTTTGGAAAGCAAAAATCTGCACTATACCACAAACGAGACAAAAACCTTTAGCGTTTCTGACGAAGACTCGAAGCACATTCAGTCCCCTTCTCACCTGTAGTACTCCGATCCACTTCAACTAGAATGCGAACGTCACTGGACGAGACCTATGTGTAGAAGACACACAGAGCCCTTTGAGCTTTGTCAGATATAAAGTACCTGATTTTTTGGCTATGTGACGCACCGGACCAACGATCGGACCCACTACGACCGTCACGTTCTCTGCCGTCAGATCGCCTTCAAAATGGGCCACACTGTATCGATGAAACAGACTGGATTCTCGCTCTTGCGTCAGGTGTTGTAGCGCATCCTGGAGACGCTGGGCGATGCGAGATAGCAAGAACAGCGACCTATACAGCGATCCACAAAACACTAGAGTGAGACATCACACCGCCCATGGCTCTCCCCTATCCAAAGGTTATCACCGTACTGGATGCGATCCAACAGCGCTGCAGGCCGCCAGTGGGCTACAAGCCACTGCACAAACAGCGCAAAACTCATTTTGCCGCCTTCGTCCACGTCCACAAATTCGAACGCCTCGCATGCCATCGCCCTCGCGTCCAGATCGACTAGCTCTGTGACAACAATATTTAGGCACCGCAGTCCGTCACTACACAACGCGATTATCATCGCAAGCTCGTCTTCGACAATCTCATCCTCCGTATCAATATCCACAAGCGTGAACAGCATTTTGGCTTTGGCTTCGAGCGATCCTCGCGCGAGGCACGTACACGCTACCAGCATCGTCAGCAGATCGATTCGCTCGTCAATATCGCCAGGTTCATTGGTACGGAATGTAGCCATCAGAAAATCGAGGTGACTGCGCTGTGCTGGAAATTCCAGTATACAGTCGAGCTCGTCGCGTGTGAGCGAGAAGCCGCCTTCGATGCTGGCGGCGCTGGCGATCCACGAGCGGTAGATGAATCGCATACGCTCGAGCCGCGCGATATCAATCATGGTGTTGAGCTGTCGCGCGTGGTCGATGACGCGCAGCAACGCGGCCTCGTCGTCCGATGTGTTGGCGTTGCCCGCCATGTTGCCGTGGACAAGGTTTCCCTTTGGGATTTCCCATTGACTTCAACAAGGATATATATGAATGTTGCGCATGCACAACATAGAAGCAACATAGTTGTGAACGAGAGCGACATAGTATCTTTGACCGAGAGTCGTACTTAGTGGTAACACTAGATATGTGACGTGTGGCGGAGCATCTTTAACGAAGCGATGGAATGTGGGCCGACATGCGGCGCTTCTTGGTGGGCGAGTCGGCGATCATCGAATGTTCCTGCTTGATCTGATGGTCGTCATCATCATCCATAGAGCCGTCGAGGTGACCGCGGCCGCCCACAGCGTCGTGATCATCGTCAATATGGATCTTGGGCTTGGCGACCCCGAGAAACCCTTGGCGCGTGCGTAAGTACTTGCCGTCTTCGAGCACGACACCATGCTCCAAGTACTGCTCGGGTCGCAGCCACTTTTGATTGGGCGAGATCGTCTCAAGTGACAAGCGGCCGCGGACGAGTTGCTCCGCACGGATCGCCGTGTCGAGCAGCTCCTCGGCCGGCAGACGTGCGTACGGACCATCCGAGCTGCTCTCGCGGTTTGCAGTCGTTGTCGACCGCTGGCGTCGCGTAAAATACATGTACCGTACAACGAGAATGGCAGCGATCAATCCGAGCGACAGCAGCACGACCTTTGTGAGCGGCACGTACAAAAGCGAGACAGCCGACGCTCGACTGGCGAGCGGGAAGAAGTCCTGCTCATCATGGTAGGCGTTGCTGACGACTGCGACGCCGTTGAACGTCGTGGTATCGACGAGTCGCTGTTTGTCCAGACTGTATTTCTTTTCGCGAATGCTCGAGAGCTGGGAACGCAACAGAAGAATAGCGAATGCCGTGGCGCCAATTACTTCAAACACCGAAACGAACGTCTGCCATGCGATCTTGTACGCAAACGCTTCGTGAGTTGTCACGAACCAGTGCCACGCCGCGCGCAATGCCAGCAGCACCAGCACCCACACGCGCAGGACCGTTAGTACGGCGTGGAGCTGGCTTGAGACCGACTCGCTCCACGACAGCAGCACGCTCAGTGGCAAGAGTAAGATCCATGACACGAGTTGAGAGACTACCGTCAAAAAGATGATTGGCGTGCTTCGATACAGCGACACGGCAAAGAAGCCGGCCGAGAGCTTGCCGACGTCGCCTCCATTGCGTTTCTGATTCTCGCTCCGCCACGCGACGAGCACTGCGAGCTCCAGCGCACTGAACGCATGCGCGATGAGGAGGAGCAAGTCAACGCCGAGCAAAAGATGGTACAGCACGCCCGAGGAGCTTAGATTGACGGCCGACTCGTGCACAAGCGTCATGGTCTGGTTGTCGCTACTTGCGTCGAGGACTGAAAACGAACTGACCGCGTTTTGACGCACAACATAGTGCATGCCAAGCACATTGAGGTCGTGGGCAGTGAGCCACGCCATTTTGCGGTGGAGCAACCCAAACGAAGTGGCATGGTCTCCAATGAAAGCAACCTGGAAGACGGTCGGGCTTGCACACGCAAACAATGTGGCGGATGTCTCTGCCTTGGCGCCAGTATACTCAAAACCTTCAACACAGACGACCGAAGACAATGGTGCACTCTGGCTGATCACGTTCAGTAGACGGAGGGCTTCAGCTTCAGCGTCCGACATGGGAACAAGCATGGCGCTGCGTGGAAGCCGCGGCGGGTATGGCATGGCGTACCGCCGCAGAAAGTCGAGCACAATGTTCTCATGGCATAGCGGTGGACGGCGATGCATGTAGAGCAGCTGACAGGCTGCCCAGGCCATCGAGTCGGCGCGCGCGCCGCTGCTCACAATAAGATGTGGCACAATGCGCGTACTCGTTTCATCGTTGCCTCCGACCGTGCAGTTGCGAAGGCGTGCGTGGAGAAAGTACTTGCCCTGGAAGCCGTCGATGCACTCACAGGCCTGCAAGAATGAGCGCCATCCACTCTGGCGTTGTTGAAAATGCTCTAAAGCCTCTGAGGCATTGGCCGTGAGCTGAAGCGACGAAGAATCAGAACGGAGCCGCTCGACAGTGGTGGACGTGAAGCGGTACGCGTCGTCGGACCCGAGCCACTGCCACTTAAAATAGAGATCGCGTGCATCCAGCAACACCAGTAGAAGCAGCACTACAAGGCGCCATAGGACGCTGAGCTTCCGCTCCATGGTGTCTTTGATTCCTTCTTCGCAGTAGCTTTCCTCTTCCGCGACGTTTCATGCCCACCGTGTTTTGTAGTGAACTTCCATCAGCCTACCGAGATATGGATTAACGGTCCAAATGGACCTAAGTCGACTGGATGGTGTCCAGAAATAAAATGTAGAACATTGATGGTGCAATATCATTGGTCCTCGTTTATTTACTGTACAGTGTGTGGCTTTGTTTTTGTCCAACGCTCACATCCCTGGGTCGTCTGGGAGAAGAATCCCTCCCCCTTCGCTCAGCCCGCCCTCGCCTCCTAGTCCCAGTTTGGTTAGCATGAAAGCCACAGGGAGAACTGTTCCATCATTCCAGCAACCCCTCTTTTGTTCCCAAAAATTGTTCCAGCTGGCCAGATTTTTTTTGCTTTGTTCGAGTAGACGTGATCGAAGTTAAAATTACGCTTTTGAAACGAACGCCACCGCTGCAGACTGGCAAAGGTACCCGCACGGGACCGTGGTGGGCACCATAACATCCCGACATTCCAACAGACGGCACAAACCAGTCGGCCCCTCATTAGATTGCTCTCCATCTGCCTGCTGGCGCGGATTGCGATTGGACAGTTTCCCGGACTACAAGCGCCTTGCTCACCTAAAACGGTTCTCCTCTCCTCCCGCTCCGATTGCCTCCCCGCCCCACATCGTAGCTTCCTTGCAGTCCGCCCCGAGCTCCCTCTGTGTCTTCTCGTCCCCTCGTCCCCTCCGCCGCCTCTTCAGCAACGGCCACCCGCCGCGGCTCGCCAGCTAATACTTTTTCTTCCGGACATTATTTCTGCTTTTCCCGAACGCCGAAGCCCCTGTCTTCTTGTTTCCCATAGGCGACTAGCACGAACACCCGCAAGACGTTGACGAAGCTGAAGCTTAAGCTGAAGAAGCTGAATACCCAATGGATTCGCCGTACTCGTTTTCGGATAGCAGCATGGTCTTCCACGCGGCCGTGCAGCGACGTCACGCTACACCACAAGCTCACGGCGTGTCATCACGTGAAGGCGATCAGCTATCGAATCGAAGAACACCACTGGCATACCCTCCCCCACCACCGCCTCCGTTAGAGGAGCCCGCGTATTCCCCATTACCAGCATTGCCGACGGTACTGCGTGCGCGGAGCCACTTGCGGTCGATGCCGCACCACGGCCTGAGCCCTATTACTGCCCCAAGCACTGTACCAGCGTACACAGCACCGAGATACCGACCGCTCACGCTCGCGAGCAATTCGCCCCAAACCAAGAACTCGTTGGGGTACATTCTCGGCCAATCGCGAGTCCCGACATTAAGCCACGAACATACCCATACCCATACTCGCCATATCCAACACGAGAGAAGACAGTCGTTCCCGTCGTTCGCTGTGTCTCGCTTCGAGGCCCAGACCCATACCCATACCCCGACCCACGCGCCACAGCGGGGAGGAGCTGCGCGAGGGCGACTCACGTCGGACAGCTCGGCCGAGTCGTCGTACGCGTCGTCGCCACTACCAGGGCCCCGCTTGACCGCGCTGCGTAGTAGTCCAGCGAGCGTGCGACCCATCGATTTGGAGAGTGCGCCGCCCACAGAGAATGCCAAAAAGAAACGCAAGGCTCGTATCTGCACGACAGACGGCTGTACTAAATACGTCGTCGACCACGGTTTGTGTATTCGTCATGGGGTACGTTTTATGCAGTGTGGGTGAATCGGCTCCGACTTATATCTATTATCGTGGGAACAGGGCGGCAAGCGATGCTACATTGATGGCTGCGATTGCCGCGCGCAGAACCGAGGACTCTGTTGGAAACACGGTGGCTTTACGATCTGCAAGATCGAAGGCTGCACGAAACGCGCCAAGTCGCGAGGCATTTGCTGGTCCCATGGCGGGGGCACGCGGTGCAAGCGCGACGACTGTTCCAAGATCGCCGTGTCTAATGGGCTTTGTTGGGCACACGGCGGAGGTATGTGGGGTTGAGGATATGGAGGCACGATAGTTTTAACTGATGGCAGTTCTATATCTGGACGGACTAGGCAAGCGGTGTGTGTTTGGCAAGTGCCGCAAGCCGGCGTCCGAGCGGACCAACAATTTCTGCAACGAGCACCACGCAAAGGAGAGCCGTGACGACGACGACGACGACCAGTGAAAGACGATACAACCGTCGGCAACGTCCACTGCGAGCAGTAGAGAAGTGGATCCTTGTGTGGCTGCTCGTCACCGCTCTCCTCTGTTCACACCATTAATATTTGTTCTCGATGCATATACGTCCGCTATATTCCAAATCTCCATGCGGATCTCTAGATTGCGCGTTATGTATGCTAGTCGATCATCTAAGCTAGTCGACCAGCTGAGACAGAACGCAGTCCGAGGCATGTGGCATGGCGCTAATGGTCGGTGATGAACTCTTTGAGATTCAGCGTCTCCCCAACGTACCCACCACTGGGAGGACCAGTCACGTAGAATACATCCATGGCCAGCAACGTACAAGTCATCGGTGGTGTTCTTTAAGCTTCTTGCTATTCAGCAGCTGATGATGTTCACACTGTACACCCTCAACGTCATCAACATGCCGACGATTTGATCCTTCATGAATGGATCCAGAGCTGCTCGCCGGTTCTGCGTGTTCAGGCCAGTCGCCAGGAAACGTGCACTCTTTCCAGAGTGGCTGCGCAATCACAGATCCAGCGTCTGGTCTAGTCTGGACATTGTTGCGATCTCTGGGATCCAGACTCTAAATATCCAGACTGGATTGTTTGTGACTGGGTCCTAAAAGGATTCCAGACATGAAACAGCCCAGTTGCCGAATGGCAACCGGGGATCCGGAGCGGCTCGTGCGACCAAACAAACCAGTAAACCGTGTTCGATTACATCCAGTCGCAAGCGAGATGAGTTATCGAATAATTATCGACGCTGAGAAAAAATGGACCAAACGTGGGAAGAAACCCACCTGCTTCATCCCTACCCCTTTTCTTGCTTTTCTCCTTTCGTTCTCTCTCTCTTTTTTTAGGATGTTTTTGAGCGTCACTTCAACGACAAACTAGCGACGCTTTGGAATAGACGAAGTAGATCGCCCACGTGCCACATGGGTATTTGACCTCTCTAAAAACATAATGTGATGATTTTTGCCAGCCGAAATACACAATTTCAGTGTTTCGATTCGTTTCACAACCCTTAACATATGATAAAAGCTGTTTCCGCCTGTTAGCAGCAGTTCTATGGTCATCCAAGCATGACAACTCTCAAGTTGCAACAGTCATTGTCGTGAGTATGACGTCAAACGGTTGCACGAAAGTATCGTATTTTACGCTTTTCAGCTCCAGCACAGCCTAGCTCGACTACCGGTACTGGCTCAATCCGCCACGAGGGGCTCAAAGCTGACGCTGACAGCTATCGCAACGCAACGGCGACCGCAACTGGCGCCGATCGACGTGCGCGTGCTGCGCCGTTCAGCCCGAGATCGCCATGAATATGCGCGGTCTATCGCTTCGCGATCTCATGAGCGCAGCCGACGATGACGCGCGCCAAAGCCAAAGCGCCCCAGTCGTGGAGAGTGTTTTCAGCACGCCAGCACGGCCAGCAACAAAAGCTTCCCTTGGGTTTATTCTGGGTCACCAAAGTGACGACGATACCAACCAGGCCGACGTCGCCATGCGAGACAACGACGGGGAGGAGACCCAGAGTGAACATGAAGGCGAGCGTCGGCGACATGTGGATACAAGCAGCAGCAGCGCCGCCCGTGGCGCGATCGTGTCCGACGCGTCGGCGCGCAAGACTAAGAAACGCAAAGCGAGGATCTGCAAGGAACCTGGTTGTCAGAAATACGTGGTGGACCATGGGCTGTGCATTCGCCACGGGGTACGAAGAAAAGCGTGTGGCCGAAGATGCATGGGTGCATGTTTTGATGAGTCGGATCGATATACGTAGGGAGGGAAGCGATGCAGCGTGGAAGACTGCAACTGCCGCGCGCAGAATCGAGGGCTCTGCTGGAAACACGGTACGGATGCGTGAATCAGTCTGATCAACAACGGCTGACGTAGCTGACCACTATCCTGTGCTGATTTGGCGGTGCAGGTGGATACACTATCTGCAAAATTGAAGACTGCACAAAGCGTGCGAAATCCAGGGGCATCTGCTGGTCCCATGGCGGCGGCACACGCTGCAAAGACGACGGCTGCACGAAGATTGCAGTGTCCCATGGCAAATGCTGGGCCCATGGCGGAGGTACGAGGCGGCTGACTTTTGGAACCAGCTGAAAAGGTTAATAGAGTTTTTGATAGGCAAGCGCTGTATCGTTGACGGCTGCAAGCGACCGGCTTCCGAACGGACAGACAACTGTTGTGCCGACCACTACGGCGGACGGCTACCGGAACATGCCGGTATCTAATAGGCATATCTGAGAGGACTCGAAGTAGGCCACTCGCCGAGTGTTGTATGACATAGTAAATGTTGGTGATTTCCATGGTGTCCGCAAGGTAGCTTCCATCCATACCCGTCAATTAACACCTGTCCACGTAGCTGCATTGCTGCAGACGAACAACGTGCGTTGACTAGCCAAAGAACACGGCGGAATTCCGGCGGCAAAATACGCGTCCGGAACGAGACGTTTGTTGCTAGTGGAACAAGAACATCTTATTCAGATTGAAATGGTCGCAGGCATTTAAGTCTGGCGGAAGGTCTAACGTCCTGGCCATGGTGATCGCAAGAAGCAAGACCATTTCCCCTGCATGTTCCAGTGGGACTCCACCATTCCATTCTCCATCGAGGCGACTGCATCCTTGCCGCCAACACGAAGCTTCCCACTATTTTGTACAGAAGGGCACCCCGAACCCTTGGATATGCGAGCGCATCTTTGCAAGGGGATGTGACGCGTGGTCGAACATTCGCGACTGAAAAAATGGACGACTGCTCAAAGAGGGATAGGGAACAGCAGACATGAAGTTTTCGACTGACCGGCGGTAAAAGGCACTGTAAAACTTCTGGTAAGTACGATAAAAGGAATGCATGTGCATGTACCCATCTGACCGACCGGCTCGAAGCAATTCAGAACCCAAGAAAGACAGGAAACAACCATACTACTAAAGTTAGTCTACATCGCATACGCGAGCACATTGTGGGGTGACAGCTTGCGGCGTTTGTAAAAAAGCACGTACGCGGCCTCGGTCGCAATGTCCGACGGCGCAATCTCCACGACCTTTTCGTCGTCGTAGCGGTACCACACATCGTCAAAGCGGATGTCGGCCTCGGCGCCGCGGTGATGGCGGTCGCGTTCACGCGTCGAGAATGTCCGTGCGCTCTCTTCAAAGTCGCTGTCGTACTTGCAATAGGCCGTGTAATGGCCGCGCGCGAGGCCGCCAACGTGGTTCGCGACCGCATACAGATCGTACACGCAGCTGGGGTCGGCACGTCCAAAATTGCCCGATCCTTCTTTCTCCATCCACTGCGAAAAATCGAGACCGTGCAACGGAAAGTCGACCATGGTCCGCACTTTTTGGCGGTACCCATTCTCCTGGTATTGAAATCGTTTGAGCTGGATCATCACGAGGTCCGGGAGCTTCCACACGTCACTGCGGCGCGTGCCGGCACGCTTGACGCCGCAGCGTTCGCACGTCCAGTGATCGTCCAATGAAATCTCTTCGGCCTTGAACAGTGCATCGAGACACGACGTTAAAGAGGTTGAGTTGCTCAAAATCGATTCGCTGCTGTTGGTGCGACCGTGTTCGCGTTCGAGCTCGGCCATTTCTTCGGGAATACGATCTTTTCTGTGTTGGTCTTTTTCTTGGTAGCTGTTCGCTTTCCAATCCAAAACAATCACGCTCTGCGTGGCAAAGTGCTGCAGCACACAGGACGAATCCAGTGGGAGCGGTACACCGAGTAACGATCCCACGTCATCAAGGTCGACGACACGGGTTTCGTACGGCACACCGTCGGTCTCGACTGTCGTAACAAACTCGGGGATAAACCGTGACGCCTGGAGGAGAATCGCACCGTGCAATTCGTGGGCACTTCGGTTCGAGGCAATCGTGACAAACATGGGCACGCCAAACACTTCGAGGACGGCGCTTTCGTGCTTGGCACCGTCCTTTGGTCCGCGCGCCATGCTGTGCACGTAGGTCGCTTTCTGGAACGGGATGACACGTCGGTGGACGACTTGCACTTCAAAGACCTCTTCCGTTCGTGTCGTTTTTGTGTGGACCGGCAGCACATTGCCTTCGTCCCAATCTTGCGGAGAGAACCATTTGTCCCACTTGGCGCTAAACGCGTCAAAGTGGACAATGACGCGGCTTGGGGAAGGTTGCGTGGTGTCTTCTTGACCAGTCGATACGCCAATGACACTACCGGGATGCCAGTCGCCATGGAAGCCGAGGCCATCGACCCGAGACCCCACGCGCAGATCGGAAAACTGATGTAGCTCAGCCACTTGCAAGGCTTTTGCTTCGCCAGCGTCCGTGGCTTCGCCAAACGCGTTTGCTACGCTCGATGGTATTACTGGAATATCCTTCATCCCCCACGCGCGTTCAAACGCGTACAAATCGCGAAACGGCGCAACGGTCTCAAGCGTCTCGCTTTCGTCGAAAATGCGTTTGATGCGATTGCGCCGGACGTCAACTATCACAAACCGCCGCGCGGCCAAGCCGTATTCCACCGAAATCTCGTGACACAAGTCGGCGACTTTGCTGCCGCGCGGCAACCAAAAGCCTTGTCGCGTCGGTGGAAACGCTGCCAACGAGTCGGTAAGACGAGGGCGAACTTGCAAAAGAATCTTGACTTCGACGCGGAGAAACTTGGGCTCGGGAATCGGAACGCTAAAAAACAAAAATGGATCAAAGGTCGCTTTGCGTTCATCGCACGAGAGACACATGGTCTCACTCCGCATCTGGCCGTGGAACAAATCGACAATGACCGACGAGTTGACCCGTGCGTGGGCCTGCCACGCCGACGAGCCCACGACGTGATCACTCGACGACCCCGACGACGAGCCGTCTTCTACGGCAATAGCAATGGTGCTCACGCCGTCGTCGTCGTCTCCACTGCTGCGTTTCGGATCGTAGAACGGGAGACACAAACTCCCTCGCCCACCACTACCACCACTCGTTTTGACTCGGCCGCCGCGCTTGCGGTTCAAATCTTCGTGCAGTGAGTCGAGCAGCGACGCAATAAACTCATGGGCGTCGTGCTGACTTGACTCTTGAAACTGCGAGCGGTGGCGCGTAAACTCGTCGCGAAATTCGGCCGGGGCAAAGCAGTTTTGCGGCTCTTTAAGCTGGCTCCACAGTGCTTCCATGAGCTTTCCGTAGGCCGCAGCGATCTTGCCTTTGGTACCGAGCTTGTTGACTTTGTTAATATCATTGAGGTAGCGTTGCGATAAAAAGTACTCGCGCAAGATCGGCGAGTGGCCAATACACTGGATCGCACAGTTGAGAAAGCACGTATTGCCCATATTCAGCAAGCCTGTCGCGCGCACCCCGCCGACATGCGAGCCAGAGGAGCCAGCGGAGAAACCAGAGTTATTTCCTGAAGCGATCAAGCGTGGCAGCGGCTTGCTGGAGAACTTGAACTGTTCGTTCAAGTTGACGAAAAAGCCCGTGTTGGTGATGAGTCCACTGTGGCCGCCGGTATACAGCTCGGCGCCGCGGTCGTAGTCCGAGTCCTTTTCGTAGGTGTTCCCGGATTCGTCAACGGCTTCCACGGGCTGCGCTGTCCAGTTCAGCGACGTCATTGCACACTCGATGCCAGGCTCGAGGCACACGTAATCGTTGCCCACGGGTTGATAGAGCGAGAGCACGAAGCGATTGTCCGCAAAAAGCGGTTTGTTAGAGCCTGTCCCCAACGCCTTGAAATCCACAATCAGATCGTGGCCCGACTCCAGACCGACGAGCTGCAGCGACGACCGTGGGGCATCGAGACTGCACTCGATGCGGCGCCAGACGTCCCAGCGATGCCGGCGCATCCAGAACGCAACGCTCTGGACATTCACGCCAGGTGCAAGGCCAATGCGGTGGAGCAAATCTTTGAGCATGGTGGATGGAGGGAGCATGAACCGACGTGCCAGCAATAGCGATGTCTGGATCGTGTCGGTCTTCACCAGCCGGAGATTCAGAATCAGCGGATAGAGGTGCACGCGCACGGTCTCATTCAGCGTCACAAACTCGCTTTCATCATCCACCGGTGTCTTGTTTTCTTCCTCCGGATCCGCTAGCGTCTCGCCTGATATCCCAACAATCTTGCGTGGGATCTCCGGACCGCCACCATATAATAGCTGAAGCTTGCGCCATACGATGCCCGAGACCAGAACAACGTCCAGGTCGTCCCCTAACTTCAGATTCGGCTGCAGCACGCCATCGACGTCCGTCGAAAGCAGCGACGCATTCGTGATTGGACCAAGCTTCTCAAATTCATCACCTTGGTCTGAAGGATTGGTGGACCATCTGTTTGGGCTTTGAGCACACGCACGCCATCGGTTCCACCACTTAGCACTCAGCACGTACGCAGCATCGCCTACGCGCCACTGCGTCGCTTCATAGAGTCGTAAAATCTCATTCTGCGCGACGAGCGGCGTCAAGATATCAAACGGCCGCATCAGCACGTCAACAACCTCGGGCAGCTGATTCAATCGATCGACAAAGTCGTCTGGACCGACCGACGCGTGGCCACCGAGGAGCTTATCACCCAGGAGCTTGGTGGTCACCTGAACGCGAGCCGTCCCTCCCTCGCCCTCCCTCTCTCTACTCACTGGATCGCTGGTGACTGTTGTTGGTGGCAGTTTGAAGTAGCGTTCGATCGCGCGGAGCGTTGCTTCGAGCTGCCCCAGTCCGTGGCGACTGATCTTGCGGTCGTGCTTCTCCATAAACCACTCGAATACAAACACCACGCGTTCGTCGTTGTCTATGTAGCCATGAGAAGCCCCAGCACCCCTGGGTTCTTGGTGCTTCTTGGGTGTACACCGCGCCAATGCTCTGCACAGTTCGGTAAACTCGACGCGGCGCGAGTTATTGCGCGCCAACACCTCAAACAGTCGCTTCTGCACACTAGGCGGCAGGTGCCCCACTGCTGGAAACAACAATGCCACGCCGCGACGCTTGAGCCGTAAGCGTCGGTCAATCGTCTTGTGGAAATACTTCTTGCGCCACGCCGGATAGTCCATATGGAGAGCCTTTTTCAGTTTGCTGTCGCGTACACTCGCATAGTCGTCGTTTTCTTTCGAGGCCGCGGGGTCGATAGACATGAGTCGATTGGCCGTGGTGTTGGAATCGCTTAATACAGTGGCTAAGACATCGCGCTGACGCGCGAGAAACGGGTGTCGCCGAAGCAGCAGCAGTTCAGTGTTGCCGCCTGTCGCAATCGACGCGACGAGCGCCTGGAGTACGAGCAATTCGGCGTGGGAAAACGTGTCCAATCGCTTCATGCTCTGAACGTCGTCGCACACCGGGTGGGTCGGTAGGTAGACCGGCTTAGAACGGCGAGTGCTGGGCCGTGGCAGCAGCTGCCCCATGGTCGATCGCGACTGACTGTGCGTGTAGCTAGGGCTGCTGGAGGCGCGGTGGTCGTGGGTGCGTTTTTGGACGGTGGAGGTTGCTGTTGGAGGCGGAGGTGTGGTGACCGCTTTCGGCCTGTCCTCTACGAGGACCGCTGGTGCCTCGACGGGCTCCGTTCCGCCGGTCTGGGGGGCGCTCTCCGAATCGTGGTCGTGTCCACTAGGAAGAGGGAGAGGAGGAAGCAGCGCGCGGCCGCCACCGGCGACTTCCTCGGTGACTATGCCTGTCACAGCCATATTCCTGAAGCGGTTGTTGGGAATTTTGTTTTGTTGGGAACTTCCAACTGAAACTACACTGCTGTTGGAAACCTTGACGGTGCAGTAGAAGAGATGTGGAGTTGGGTTCCAGCAAACAAACTCACAGAGAGACAGCCGCGCAGAACCTGCCCAGGCTGCCGCAGATGGGCAAACCAACAACAAAATTGGCTGAGAACGAAAGAACGAATCAGAATGTTGGTTTGTTCGGAAATTGTGAAAGAAAATAATTGGTGTCAGCATGAGTTCGGGTCAGTTTAATTGACTTGAGGTGGATATTTTCAAAACGTCAGAATGCATAATGATTACAAAATGATTTCCATCAAATGCTGGCAATGGCAGGCGCACTGCCAGCAAGCGGATGATGCCCGTAATCATGATGCAACACTTCGAAAGGCAAGTTTCAGCAGGGCGAAAACGACGTGAAATGCGAATTTGGTTGAAACGCACAATAATCGCCATTGTTTTGGAATGGGCACGCCACTTCCTCACTGGACACCAACAAGGGATGACAGAGACGTCGTGTGACAAGACGTATCCACCAGGACACTTCAAATTCGTTTTTGCCTTGATTTTTGGAAAATCTCTTCAGCTGTTGGACCGACTTGAAGTTGCTCCAGAAGTCAAATCACAGATCTCGTACGTCTAAACATGATTTTCCCAGAATTACAGCCACATCATGTTCGTTCCCAAGCTCAAGCAAAACGCAGTGAGCCGATCTACACCGGTGGTGATTGAGGTGTGAAACGTCAAAACTTCGAAACAACGCCGTGCCCCGCCCAGGAAGCTCCGGAATTTAGACCGTAAGATCCTGTTTCTAGACTATGAACATTTAGTATGAACCAGTTTTTACCGGAAACCGTTCATACTTTTAGTATGAGTCCATGGCAGCCAGACTTGGTTTACAACTAAACTTTGGCTTTTAGTTGCGGCTACTGGCATGTAGAGCCCAATCTTGGTTATCGATAAAGCCCTTCAGTGTCTCTGAAATAGGAGTATGTGGCGAGATACCGATTTTCCCTCAAGGAGCCTATCCCAGCATAAATTTTTTTGAATTTCTTTTGTGGTTCCGACATGCATATTTTTGCTTGAATTCGTCACTCTGATAATTCAATGTTATCGCTCTAAGAGTATTTTGTTTAAATGTGTCGAAGTTTTGGTAACAGTCGTTGAGTGGAGTCTGTCGCCTTCAAAATGTGAAGGTGACAGACTTCATTCAACGACTGTTACCAAAACTGAGATTATCATATTCTCAAAAACCTTCTCAAGAAACTTTGTTTCCTGGGACTCATAATACAATCGGAAACCCTCACATTATGAAGGGTTCCGATCGTATCGAGCGTCCGCTGAGATATCTGCAATGGGTTCGTTCAGATGCTCATTTGTCCTGACTCATCATGGTGGTCACCTCTCACAGTGGTTGGCGACAGCAGCCTCGTGCTACGGCAACTCGCACAATATCAACCACAAAAAACCAGCGTTTACGCTCACTCTTTAACCATTCTATAACCAAACCCGATTCGCTGGTCCACGTGCAGGCTCCCAAATAAGGGTAAAGGAAATGCGAAAAAAAGTGGGTGTTCAGTAGCGATATGGCGGCATGTCCCTGCTGGCTGCTCCCGACCTACGTATCTTTGCATGTTAATCAGCTTATGATTGCGTAGAAGTCTGCAGGATTATCTGGTGCGTTTGATCAGAGTTTTCGACTAGGGTCCGATCAGACTCAAATCACGATCCTGTTTCACATCAATTTATCCAGGATGATGGTGTGCTGCTCCCATTGTCCTTTCTCAAAATGTACTATTGATCCTTGTCGTTTTCTCAGATATCGCTCCCGTCAGCATGTGTGAAGGTTGACCCAGTCGCCCTGGGTCAACATTCACTACGATATAAAACATTACACAGTGCTCTCGATTACAATTTAGTATACTGTTCACTATTTATCTCTAGCTCTAATGTCATCATAGTATAAAATGTATGCGTTTTTACAAGTATTCGTAAGCTCGTTCGCAAACTCTGAATATAAATATCCAGAGAATTTTGGTCTTTCGCACAGGACGAGATTCTCAGTGACGACTTGGCATCCGATGGGCTTGGGAACTCGAGTTGATTTTGCGGTCGGCCTAGCGTGGGTTGGTGGACCGCGCTGGGGCTGACTGAACACTAAGCCACTCAACGTTGGAGTTTGAAGCGGAGGAGGATCTGCTTGCAGCTCCATTCGATTCAGCATGTCAGTAGCTGGAAACGATCCTCTGGCATACGGTTCTTCTATGTGCAAGTGGATGAATATCGAATTCCGCTGCGTTCGTGAAGGAAGGCGACTCCAATAAATTAAATGTTCTATTCCTAAAGTCCTCGCACAATGTCACCATGCAAGTACCCGACGTGCTTACCGCCCCAGGTAAGCGCTATGTCGAACGGAATGAGGTCGTCACCGTCTTGGCTCCAGCTCCCAATGAGGTCGGCCTCGTTGATGCACAGAATTCCCTGGCCCCCTTGGTCTTTCCCGGATCCTTGAATACTAATGGCAACATGGAGGACGCCGTTCACTGGTTTTGCGATGGCCGAGTGTGTCACGCCGTGTGCCGTGACTTCTTTCCACGTGACTGTCCGCGAGTTTGTGAACGCGAGGGACGCCTCTTCACCTTCTTGGCAATATGAGCTCGAGAGGAATCCGGTCTGAACAGAGTGCGCAACTTCGTGGACTTTGCGCTGCAGGGCGTAGATATCCTCAGACGGCAGCGGGAAGACGGTTGTGACGTGGGATGGCTCGATCGGGACAAGCTCGAGCTGGGGACTATCCATCGACTCCCGAAGGCTTCGTCGGTGGGTTGACCTTGATCGACTATCATGAAGACGGGATGATAATGATCTTCGAAGACTGCTTCCAATAAATCGCTCTGGTGATCGGCCGCTTGTTGTTGCTTCTTCTGGGGTGCGAGGAGCATCACTTCCGCTTAGAGTGATGTCGAGAGACGGTGAACGAAGCCGCTTGAGAGGGTTCATGCTCGGACGATGCGGTGACTGATAGGTCCACATGTTTGCGTCCAGGTTGATCAACTTGATCTTGAACTCGCGCACATTTGTCTTGTCTCGTAGGGCAACATTGCCGGCTTGCACGTCCGTCAGACTTGCTTCCGTATTCTTGTAGGCATAAAAGCGATCGATCTCAAGCTCGTACACGCTGCAGACAGGTCTATGCGTCGAAGTGGTAACCTCTTCACAGAGCCAATAGCCAACGTTTCGGATTCTTGTGCGCACATCAGGCAGCGAATGGGTCAAAATACGATCAGCGTACGCAGGCGGTTCTCCTTGCAAGTCTTCAAAGACGGCACGACATGTCTTGGCCGAAGACATGGAAAATGATGCCGATACATCTACACGCCGCGGATACGTAGGTAAAAACGTGATCGGCGGTTCTTCAAAGCCGCAAAGTACTTCTCTCGCCTTGATCGCCTGAAGCAGCTCGTCGTGCTGTAGTAGTTCATCCCAGCTTGCCTGTGAGCACCCATCTGCAAATTGGGACCGTTGCATCCAGCCTTGAAATGCTCTTCTCCGATCTTGAGGACTAGGGACGTAATCGTATCCATCTTGACTTTGATTTCCTTCACTGAAGAAATACTCGCAGTGAGAAGTCGTTGCGGGAAGAATCGTGTCTAAGAATTCTCTCCAAGACGTCCGTCTTTGCCGCCGTGATGGAATGTGGAGATCGTACTGATCGGATATGTCGATCGTACAGTCGCCTCCAGAGCCATCACACGACTCACGTGAGAGATTTTCGTTCGCTGAACTGGGGCTCACGCCAGTCAGATGTACCCTGGGCGACCGCAGCTCTGTATAGGCCACACCATCCGAATCCTTCGAGAAAACGATTTCGTACGCGTCTTCCGTGTCAAGATTCGACTGCGACGTTGTCCTTCCTCTTGACATGCCGCTCATTGCCCCAAACTGGAATTGTCTGGTCGTTGCCTTCTCGCCTCGTGTATTCTGCACGGGAGCAAGAGGTACAGCTGCTCGGTTCAATCGAGCAAGGGTTTCGCGATGAGAGTTGATGTGCGTGTGACACGCCGACTCTGACGATCGTTTCAAGCATTCCGCTCGATACGCTTGATCAACGGCATTCATCAATTGAGTCTGCGGCTTGGCAATGTCGTAGTTCAGATCGCCAGCCAAAAACGTGTGATGATACAAGTGCGGAAATTCGACACCCGACTTGTCAACGTCCATTGCCAGTGACCGAACAAGCTTCGATGTCGCCGAGTGTTTGGCGGCGAGAATGGTGCTGGGAAGGGCTTGTTTTGGCGACGAAACGGAATCAGTCCGCAGATTGCAGGCGACAAACGCGATGGAGGCATCAAAGTAGCGAATCGGAATGCCGAGGACGTTTTTGTTTGACTTGCGCTGGGCCCATTGCCCCCCGTCAGCAGTATCAAATTGAAAATTGCCACTCGCAACGTCCGAATTGTTGACAAATACCATCTGACAAATTGAGGCCTACCAAGACCAAATGTTCGTGAGTATCAAGAAACAGCCACTACAACCCATGTCACAACGTACACCCTCGACGCTGCCCTTGACAACGACTCCTGCCAGCGACGTGATGGATCGATACCCCATTGGAAAATTCACACGGAGTAAGTGTTCTCGGATAGCTTGCTCGACATCTTGCACACCCAAACAGTGTAGAAGCGTGAATGCGTAGATGTGTTTGCCATTTGGAATCCACTGATCCTGAATCAACAGACAGATCCTCAGCTACGGGATCCCGCCGTTATCAAGCTTACAGAGACGTACCAGATTCGTCGGTAACCTTATCCAGTTCATGTCAAACGTCGTCACAAAGATGGATGCGATGCCGACTTCCAGCTGCACATCCCTTGCAGGTAGCTGTGCCCGTTGCTGTGACCCTTCCGTTGATGTCCTCCTCTTCTGAAACCTCTGCTCGTATCGCTCCCGCGCCACAAGATGCCGAGCCAACCACAAGTGGAGCTTGCCATAGATGACAGCGTTTACAAACCCTTGCAGCGATACGATCGACGCATGGAACATCTTGAGTGTGAAGTTCTCACGGCCCACGATGTACGTGTGAAGCCGATTAATTAGTGGCGGAACCCAGCATACAATGAATGCAAGGATATAGATCGTCAGGGTCTGCACAACGCTCTTGTACGCGATCCTGGCGTCCTCGTTGTCGACTCCTTCGAGGCGCCGTCGCACGTTCATATTGACCAAAATGAGGATCCCGCACATTGCCAGTGCGAGTAGCAAGATCCAAAAGTACAAGCTCCATAGCTTCCAGAAAAACTCCCTTGTCGAATCATCTGGAATTGCGATCCAGCACCACACGTGGGCATCTCCGTACACATCCTCTGATCGCACAAGAACGATCAGCCAATTTGTTTGGGTGAAGATTGGAAGTAGAAAATCAACGTACCACCCAGGGCGAGACCTGTGACAAGCACAGCAGCGGCAAGTGCGACGAAAATGTACCACTTGATTGTCTTCTGTAACCGCTGCTGGTCCTCACCGAGACACACCCACCGATACAAGTTGAACGCCATCAGAAAGTTCCATGTGATTGCTGAGACGTCGCTAAAAGAAATCGCTATGGGGAAGCAGTGCACAATACAGTACAGTCAGATGCATCAATCCAACACGATGAATCACCACGTGCACCTACCGAACGCCTGTAGTTTGCATACGACAGTCGATGGTTCGCCCTTGCTTTGATCGAACGTGAGCGTCGGTAGAGAGCCAAAGCCTCGCCCGAGCGCACCAAGGAGATCCTGATATGAGTATGTCAACCATCAGTCTGTACTCTTGTTCTCCAAGCACACGAATAGCAATTGCAAACGTACCAGCCACGCGAGCACATGGATCAGTTCTTGCGTGACGTCGACGCGCCGGACGCCGCCGTCGCTGTTCTTGGACGCGACGGCGCGCGCCTTCATATAGCGCACGTACCAGTAGCGCCCGAGGATATAGACCGAGCCGACCACCGAAAGGCTCGAGCATATTGCGGCCGTGACCGTTGTGTAGGTTTGTTCGCTCGTAATGCGCCGCATCTTCATCGCACTGGTTGGTTTCCCTTGCCGCCGCGAGTTTGCCGCCTCAACTTTCACAGAGTGAAGGTCGCGTCTAACCGCGGAGGACCGTATGGGGCTTCTGCGTCGAAGGCCGCCGCGTCTCTCGGTTCACTATATCGGGAATCAGAGACCAAGGTGTCCACAGTCGATTCGCGCCGCGCAGATTGAGCGATAGCGATACGCCATGCTGTGTCCCCCATGTCACACAGAGTACGGTACTGCCCGACCAGTCCATACGGCACCCGAACTATGCATTCGCACAGGCTTAGGTCTAACCCGTAGCCAATCGCAACGCATTCGAGTGATTTTACGCGAATACAATTGGACACAGTTTGTTGCCAACACGCACTGCCCATGCGAACATCAGATACTAGAGGTTCCGGCGTTGCATGCCCATCACCCATGGTGATTATGCCGTCCAGCGTGCTGGTAATTTGTCGAACTTCAAGCGATTCGCTCCCATCACGAAACAGACCAAGATGACCGCGAACACAACACCAGCCCACTCGCCCTGACGCCGACTACCAGCTCTAGCGCTTATGCTTGGCGTGTTCGGCGATGTGGGATATGTTCTGAATGTGGTGACGGCATGGATTATCCATTTAATATGACGAAAGCACATGGAGGTTAGGATAAGGAACGATTCGTTGTGACATAACGGCACTACGTAGAATGGATGGGGCTCATCGCTTACAAAGCATGGGCGAGGACAGCAATGCCCGCCGCGATCACCGTAACAGCGCCGGTCATGACGACGGTGGCAGCACTGGATTTCGGTGCGGGGCTCGGCACATTTGGCACAGAACTCGTCGGGGCTGGGGATTTGGTGGTTGCATTCCCCGCCGGCTTGACAGTCGCCGACTCTACCACCTTACTGGCGGAGTCGTTTGACCCGCTGGAGCCGTCGGTCGTTGCCACCAGCACGGGGGTGTCTTTGTCTTTGCCGTCGGCGCTGCCAGCATCACTGCCGCCGCCGGCCGCGCTCTTTGCGGTCTCGTTCTCTTCTTTCTTCACATCAGTGTCTTTTTCAATCGACACGACTTGAAGCGTTTCGGTCCAGGGCTGGTCAAACACAATGATCACCATGGGCTCGGCCTTGCAGTTGGCATTCTCGCCGGCACACTTGCCAGCGCCGGCTTTGCCTGTCGCGGTCTTGCAGCCTTTTACCGAGAATCTGTACTTGGTGCCCGACACGACCTGGCTGGCGATCGAGTCAATCGAGGCAAAGCATGCACGTGACGTAAGCGTCGCACTGTACAGCGCGTCGTCCGCTAAGGCCTTGGTGAGCAGCTGCGTCTCTTGCTCGCTGACCTCGACGACATTACCGGTAAAGCCGCCGATCGTGACGAGCTCTGCCGATGCGACCATCAAGGACGCGGCGGCGACGACGGTCGTGAACATGTGGTGGAGCTGCATGTTGTGGGAATGTGTCGCTAGCGGTGGGTGAATTTGCAAATGCACTCATCGGCAACCACGATGTCCAGCATCGCTTGGTCATTAGCGCTAATTCGTATCCATTGTTCAAGGAGGGAACGTGGCGAAGGTGTCGTAAAGGTCTGGCATTCCCATGCACAAGCGATCCATCGCGCGTCGCATGATCCTTGAGCTCTTCGTCTGGTCTGAAAAATGAGGCAGATGCCAGCTGGGAAGTGAACCGGATGGGTGGGGAGAGCTCAATTCGGGACGTGTCAAGCTTTTACGGGACAGATCCGAGCAGAATGAGGGACATGAGTACACTGGGATTGGCACGGCATTTTGCTAAGATCAACGCAGCCTCAATGTAATACACGCTGACAGCCCTGTCCATCTCGACGGCCCATAAGATTAAGTCGAGCCGGCGCGACTAGCGTACTCCTTTGCTAGTGGCGTTGGTTAGTGACCAAGCATGTCGCAGCAGTTGCTACCGTGATGTCAAATTCGTCTGATCAGCCATTGCACGAGAAAGCAATTGGACATTCAACATCCGTTCAAATGGCTTCCACCTAACGCTCACACTCGACGTTTTCTTCTTGCCACCAAATAACACAAGAAGCGCTTAACGTGGTGTTGCAATTTCCGTGCACCGTGACACTTGCGCACACCTACCACTCGATCTCGTGGCCTTCATAGTGGATGAACTTGCCCGTGTCTTTGAACTCCACACGGTCGAGAATCGCCGTGAGGTACGCGATACTCTGCTCTGGCGTGAGGTCACCCACGCCGCCGCACATGTCGGTCGACACGTATCCCGGATGCACCATCACGACGCCAATCTTATCTCCCGAAAGATCTTTCGCGAGGCTCGTGCTGAGCATATTAAGTGCCGCTTTGGACGTACGGTATCCGACATAGCCGCCTTCCACATTGAGTTTGAGGCTTCCCATTCTTGACGTGATCTGTGCGACCATTGCGTGGCCATTGGCTTGCGCCGCAAGCTTGAGGTTCGGCAGCAACGCCCGCGTCGTGAGGAACGGGCCAACGACGTTGACCTCAAACTGCTGCATGATTTCGGTCTTGGTCGACGAGGTAACACCGTTGGTCGTGAGGATACCAGCATTATTGATCAGTAAATCGATCGGAATACCGTCAAGTGTCTTTGCAGCCTCCACAATGGACTCTTCATTGGACGTGTCAAGCGCAACCGTCTTCCACGGCGCCAGTGCGTGCAGCTACGACCAGAAGAATGCAGAAGAACGACTGAGTTAGAATAGGATATTGAAGCCCTTAAGATGAATCGATGTGCCGTACCTTGTCGGCGGACGTGATGCTGCGCGCTGTCGCGACGACGCGCCATCCAGCTTTCACATAGTGGGCCGTGAACTGCAAGCCGAGTCCGCGGCTGGCGCCGGTGATGAGTACTGTCTTGGCCATCGTTTTCACTGTCGAAGTGTGCCATGGTAGCGTGTCACTAAAATCCCGTCTACCAGATCTATATGGACAATTTCCATATAAGGGACAAGCTACAAGTAAATGAGGGATTGAACCGTGTCCGCGAAACGACGTCGCCATCATTGAAGAGCTCCAGGCTGAGAGAGAAGGCAAAATGCAGAAGCTTACGAATGTCGAGTCGCAGCGGATGATGGCGGTCATGGGTGATCTGCTCGATCGCATCAACTACCTCACGTACGTGCCGCTGGACCCGCAAAATGAATTACTTGCCGCGCTACGCGAGAACCGCTGTCTCAACGCCGCCGAACTCACACGCGAGCACTGGCGCTGGGAGCAGCTCTATGTACAAGCTGTCGAAGCACTGGACGCTCGGCAAGAGGATATTGGTGACCAGGTCAAGGCAACGACCAAGAGTCTCTGTCGCGACCTGCGCGAGAATCCTGTGGCGGTCGAGACGCTGTACCACCACGGCACATCGAACCACGACCGTTCCGAAGACATGCAGATGCTGGTCAAAGCCCTATCAGAACTCACGGACCTGACCCACACACAGCTCGACAAGACGGTTGAGGACGCCAAGTCCAAAAAGGAGATGATGAACGTGGCTGAGAATCGCATGAAACAGGCCGAGGACGACCGCGTGTCGATCCGCGAGAAATTGAGTGAGCTGCGCAAAACCAAAGACGAAGAAATTGCTCTCTTGGACGCTCAAGTGCAAAAGCTCCGGACTGAGCTTCACACAATGAACCAATCGGCAGCCCACGAGCTCAGTATGATTGAAAACGAGCTAAAAGACGCCCAGAGCAAAGCGTTTGAGACCCACACCCAAGAAATGCGACTGCTGCTCGACAAGGCCTCGGTGCTCCAGCTACAGTGTAGCAAAATGTCGACCGAGCACCAAGAGGAAGAAGAATTACTGCGCAAAAAAAAGTGCAAGACTGCTGCAGAGCTCGCGAGTACTATCGACAAGTACGACACCGAGATGGCTTCACTTGAAGATGCAGTTAAAGAAGTCGAAGCGACGTTTCAGCAAGAGCGTACGCAGTGTGACGAGCTCAATGAGCATTTCCTCAAAATTGACGAAGAGCAAGCGCGGATCGACGCCGAGGATCGCGTGCTCGAAGAGGTCCGCGCGCGCGAGCGAGAAAAGCAAATGGTGTGGAGGAGCTGGACTGTGATGATAGTGGAATCTGGACTAACGGTTCTGCTGTCGTGGTTCTGTAGCATATTTTTCAGGCAGCGACGCGTATTCAAAAGGTCTATCGCGGTGTGTTGGCGCGGAGAGAGTACGCCAAGATGATCTCCAAAACCAAAAAAGGCAAGAAGGGCGGCAAGAAAAAAGGTAAGAAATGAAGCAACCAGTTCCTGTCCTTTGCGTAAAACCTGTAATAATATATATATTGTCAAAATTTCATGGCTCCGTCTGGCTATCCTTGTGTGGATGACCTCCGATAATTGGTGAGAGAAGAATCTCGAAGTCATTCGAAACACCACACACACACACAGATTGACGATGGCGGGCGGACGCGACACGGAGGACGCGATGGCGTCGCGCTTTGAGATTCTAGAGGAAGAGACGCACTACCCCGTAAAAGAGGAGGCGCCAGCGGAGGCGGCTGAGGCCCAGGTCGAGGCGGAGGAAGAGGAGGACGAGGAGACGCTCGAAGCCAAGCTCGAGAAGCTCATGCTTGTGGACGGCGGCAAGAGCGTCAAGAACGCATCCGAGGCTAAAGAGATCGGCAACAAGTGGGTTATGGTCTGGAAATGTGATGCTTAGTGTTTTCTTAACGTACAGTTTGTATGGCTGCCAATAATCACAGGTATTTCAGCGAAGGCCGGTATCTGGATGCTGTGGATTGCTACACGACCGCGCTCAAGCTCTGTCCGGCCGAAGACGAGTACGCGTACAATCGTGCTGTGTACTTTAGCAATCGTGCAGCCTGTCTCTCGAAAATCAATCGCACGGAAGAAGCGATTGAAGACTGCAGCCAAGCGATTGCATTGTCACCCACCTACGTCAAGGCGCGTGAAGAGACACGTATTTTTTGTGGGCAACATGGATACTGATTTGATTTATCTGCTATTTGCAGGCGTTGCTGCGGCGGGCAGAGCTCTATGAGAAGGACGACAAACTGGACGATGCCCTCAAAGGTATGCTCAAGTTGGGTAGTGATTTCGTTGGGAATAATCCTCACTGAATTATGATTGGTTACCAACCAGATTACGGCGCTGTACTCCAAATCGATCCGACGATCCGCACAGCCGTGACGGGCCACGCCCGCGTGAAGAAGGTGGTGGACGAACGCACAGAGAAGATGAAAGCCGAGATGATGGACAAGCTCAAGGGGTTTGGGAACACTATCCTCGGCAAGTTTGGCATGAGCACGGACAATTTCCAGGTCGTCCAGGACCCATCGTCCGGCTCGTACAACATCAACTTTGTCCAGAACCCCAGCCAGCCGACCACAGGCAACTAGGACTTCCATACAATTTTTCCACTGCGTGCATACGTACTTAATAAACTTTGCAGTGCGTACTTAAGAAATTGGATCTTGAAGAAACTCTTCATCATCTGTGATGTCAAAGCTGAATCCGTTTGCGTCGCATCGGGTTGGTGACGAGCTAGACGACGACGACGGCGACTCGGACAGCGACACGGACAGTACACAGACTCAGTCCCTTCTGCGTCGACCATCCAAGGCGCCAGTCGCGACACGTCCAGCGTCGCCTTCATCAAAAAAAAAACACTGGCACGTGCTGGTTCCTCGTCAATCGACTTTGCATCCGCTGCGTCTCGCGCTTGTGTTTCTACTTGGCCTATCCTTAGGCTTTGCGTTCTACAGTTTCTTTGATACGGGCATGACCGACATCCGCGACGCGATCTCGGCGGCGCAGCGTGCCAAGCGCAATGCCGCCATGCTGGCTGGCGACAGTGATATGGAGGCAAACGCCGCGTCGACTGATGCGACACGTATGCAAGAGGACGCGTTCCCGCTGCGCATCATGACCTTTAATCTACGGTACGGCACCGCCAATGATGGCGCCAACAGTTGGCGCTATCGCCGCGGCCATGCAGCCGATGTTATTAACCGATATGGCCCTGTCATCGTTGGGACCCAAGAAGGAATGCCCGAGCAACTAGCCGATTTGCAATCGCTATTGGCGCGACCGTATGCACGCTTTGGTGAACCACGCGAACCGAATGGTGAATACGTCCAGATTTTCTACGATACGTCGGTGCTCGAGCGTCTGGACGGTGGAACGTTTTGGCTCTCGAAGACGCCAGATATCCCAGGCTCGAAAGGCTGGGACGGCGCCTGTGTTCGGATTGCAACGTGGTGTCGCTTTCGGTTCGTAACGACGCGCCAACAATTCTACGTGGTGAATACGCATCTCGATAGTGAAGGCGCGGTTGCGAGGTACGAAGGCGCCAAGGTCGTGTGGCACGAAATGAAAAAGGTTCTTAGCAAGGACGCTTTGCCAGCCATAACGCCGATATTCCTCACTGGCGATTTTAATACGTTCCGTCGATCCGACGCCTTCCAGTATTTAACGACCAATCCCAATGGGCCGCAGTTCCAAGATGCGTGGATGGCGGATTCCGGATTCCACATTGGAAATATTTCGTGTACATATCACAATTTTCACGGACCGGCCTACGATACGATGCCCCATACCGACTGGCCGGATTCGGATATCGATCCACTTCATGGGGTCGCGACCAACCACATTGATTTTGTGCTCTCACGCCCGCCACTGCCGACGGTTTTAGTGGAGGTGATCACCGAGGCCTGGAACGGACGCTATCCGTCGGATCATTATCCGGTCATGGCGACGCTGCTGTTCCCAAGCGCGGCGGAATCACCGCCTGCATAAACTTTTTCAGAAACCCTCCACACACAGCATCTCAAGGGTTCTGGGAAGAGGAGACTGGGGTGTGGGAAAGACGGAGTTCTATTATGGAGAGGTGGAGTCTCGACACGATGACAACATACTAGGCGTCGATGGACGCACGCGATTGTAAGCGGTTGAGGTTCTGCAAATAGCTGAGCGTAAACTGATTGTCATCGCAACTGTCATACGTAATACATACAAACCATTAGTCAAAATAGACAGGCCACACGATCGAATGATCCATCCCAAGAGTGTACGTACATTTTGGCGAGGTCGTTGAGGTGGCGCGCAATGCTTTTCTGGAGCGCCCGCAGTGTCGTCATAAAATCGCTCGGTTCGTCCCGCAGCTTGGTGCCGTGGGTATTCAGAATCGCCAGACTCCATTGCAAGTAAAACTCGAGGTGCGGACTCGCTTCAATTTTCTTGGCGAGCAATTCCATCAAGCGCTTGAGGTAGGTGTCTTTGAGGGCTTGAGCCAGGAGCGAAATACTGGTCAGCGGCGTGCCTTCGAGACACCGCTGGATCAAGTCTTCTTCGTTGAGGTGGAGCGACATGAGCAGGGCCTTGGCGTATTCCTGTCGCTTGAGCGTGCGCTTAATACTGTCGGACGTGATCTCTTCGTCGAGATCAAAGGGATCAAACGTGAGCGTCTCATCAAGCGCATATATCAGCAAGCCCTCGGTTGTTGCCGCGGCCCACGACCGCCCGGTAGGCGAGAAAATCACGGCCTTGGACAGCACTTCCATGTTCTTGCGGCGGCTGCCCGGATCGACGGCCCGCGTTGCCCCCACCAGATCATCACCCGCGCCTTTGGTAGTCGCTTCGGTGTGGGCCGCAAGCTCGCCCTTGGTCAAGCCGGCGGCCGTGAGGTCGCTGCTGTTGAGGTAGTCAAGCACGCCTTCGAGCGAGCGGTTGTGCGACAGCTGGAATTTCTTGAGCAGAATTTGCTGCGAGGTCTCGTAAATACAAATGAATTTCGAGCGACCACCGGCGAGCACGCACGTGCCATCGGCCGAGTAGCAGAGGCTGGTAAAGTACTTAGATATCGAATTGTTTTTGGCCGAGATCTTGTCGGTGGACTTCCTCCCTCCGGCAATATCGCGCATGCCATCGATCGACGCGACTTGCTCGCCTTCTTTGACGTCCCACACATTGAGGTACCCGTTCAATGTCGCCGAACAAACCTGCTTGCCATCGGGACGGAACGCGACCGCCAAGACGTCGGTCGAGTGGGCGAGCGGCTCGATGAGGCTCTTGTTTTGGTAGACGTTCCAGAGCCGCACGGTGTGGTCCCACGAGCCCGAAGCCAGCACGGGCTCGGCCGACACCGACGGGGCAAACGCGAGCGACGTCACAGGGCCCGTGTGCCCGCTGAGGACATCAGTGAGGCGGCCGTTCTGGAGCGACCAGACGTAAATGTTGAACGGATCGAGTGTGCCAGCACACACAATCTGACCACTGAGGTCGAGCGCAAGCGAAATGAATTGCACCGGCTCGGGCGTCGTCATCACACGGAAATTCTTGTACCGATTGAGGTCGAAGGCTCGGACAGTTCCATCCAACGAAGCGCTGACAACAGCTTGGCCGTTAGGCGTAAACTTGACACCGGTCACTGGCGCTTGGTGTTCGCTGAACGTGACGTAGCAAAAGCCGCTGGTCGTGTCCCACAGTTTCAGCTTGGCATCGTCGGCACCGGTCGCAATAATTCGACCGTCGGGCGAGTAGTCGACAACATTTAAATCAAAATAGTGGCCTTGCTGTTTGAGCACATAGGTCTCGGAGCGCCACTCCCACACGAGCAGCTGCCCGAGCTTTTTACTGGCAAAGGCGAGCCAGTCGCCGGTGCTGTTAATGGCCACGGTTTCGATTTCGTTCTGCGTGATGCTGAGCGTGTGGATGTTGGTAAAGTCCGGGAGGTCGTAGATCCCAAACGTGCCGTTGCCAAAGCCGAGGACGAGTAGACCCGCCGTGGCGTGGAACGTCGCACACAATACCTTTGCGAAATCCATTTTAAAGACTTGCTTTTTCTTGGTATACCACTTGGTCGCACGCGCGATCGCTGGTGCTTGAGGCGTTGGTTTCTCGGTATCCTCCATAGTATCACTATCGTCGTCCTCCTCCTCTGGTAGGTGAAAACCCCAGAGGTAGGCCGCACCGTCCCGCCCGACCGTCACAATCTCTCGGTCGTCGGCCGTGAAGAACGCCCCCACGACATAGTCGCGATGGCCGGCAAGTGTCACCGGCTGAAACTGCTCATGTGGATAGACGCTCCACACGCGCGCCGACAAATCTTCAGCCCCAGTTACGAAAAACTGCGAATCGTGGGCCCACGAGATCGTAAGAACGTTGGCATAATGTCCACCGTAGGTACGGTGAAGCACAAATGGCGCAAAGTCACGGCGGAGACCGGGCGTGAACCAGAGCTGCACTTTGTTGCCGTGCGAGACCGCGAGGAATTTGTCGTCGGGCGAAAACGCAAGTGCGAGTACCGGCTTCTTGAAATTGAACCGGTAGAGAATCACGCCTTTGCGGAGGTTGATGAGGAGGCACCGGCCATCAGTGTCGACGGCCACGAGCAAGCGTGAGTCGTGCGAGACGGCAATGCGATCGACGTTCTTGCGGCCTTCAAACGCAAAGGTCTTGCAGGTGTGACTATGGGGTAATATAGGAGGATAGCCATTAGACACGCATATTGAAACGGATAACGTAGTGACAAAAGACGCACTTGATGAGGTCGAATTGCGTGATGCGGTTGCCGACGGGACTGAGGATCGAGTTGCCGTCGGGCGTAAAGGTGACGTTACCCTGCGAGTAGACGCTGCCGCACAAGTGGCGGAACTAAACACACATATAGATTGATTAGTCTCCTAGGTGAACATAAAGTCGCTGTGGTGCAAGACGCGACGCGAGCCTACCTCGTACGAAAACTTCATTTTCCCTTGGTGTCCTCGCCACGGAAATATGGTAATGTTGCTGTCGCTTCACAGGCACGACTTGATTGGCGAACAACCACCAGTGTTCTTAACTTGTTCGCAACACGTAACATATTCAAATAGCGGTTAAATGTTGGAATAGTGGAAGCTTTCCAGTGGGTTGGTTCGCTGGTGGATGGGAATTGGGAATTGGACACCACCATCACCAGCGAAATGAGCGGGCTCAATTCGACAGCAATGACACAGGCGCTGGCTACGCGCTTTATGTCGCTCCTTCGGAACTACCCAGAACCACTGACCGATGTCGAAGTGCGCGAGTATTTCCAGGGCCAAGGCAAAAACGAGTATGAGAAACTGCCGACCATTATCAATGCGCTCATGAGCGAGGTGCGTGCGTACCCATTCACCCTGATACACAGAGCCTCTAGACGAACGCTGGGTTGGTGACCATTAGGGCCGCATCAAAATCTACCAAAAGGGCACGACACTGTCTTACGGAATCGTCGGCACCGAGGAAGCCGAGCGCGTGAAAGGCTTGACCATTGAACAGCGACTGGTGCTCCAAGAAATCGAACGCGCCGGCAACAAGGGAGTGTGGACGCGCGATATTAAGACCCACACCAACATTCCCCAACAGATTGTCACCAAAACGCTCCGTGTGCTCGAGTCGCGGCGGCTGGTCAAGTCGGTCAAGTCGATAAGCAGCAAAAACAAAAAGCTCTATATGCTTTATGACCTCGTGCCGTCGACCGAGATTACCGGTGGCCCGTGGTACAACGAGCAGGAATTCGATCACGTGTTTATCCACACTCTCAGTACGTTTGTGTACGAAGTGATCAAGGCCAGCGGCATGAGCACGCTCAAAGCGATCACCGACAAAGTCCATGCTTCGGGCATTTCCAAGGTCGCACTGGGGCCGGATGAGATTCGCTCGATTATTCAGACGCTGATGTACGATGGGCGTGTGGAAGAAGTGCGGGCCGTGCGGCTTACGCCCGGAGTACGTAATCGATTGGCTTGGAGGAGCTTGGGGTGTGGTGATTGAAAGTGGTTTTGAATTATAGCAGGCCAACCATGAGACCAAGTACAAAATCTCCCAAGAGATCTCGACTTTTAATTATCTATCGGAGACGCCGTGCGGTGTCTGCCCGGTGTTTGACCAGTGCCATGAAGGCAATGTGATCTCGCCACGGTCGTGTCTCTACATCTCCAAGTGGCTCGATCTCAAAGACCTCGAATTTTAAGGACAAGAAGTCCCCCAACAGAACAAAACATTGCACTGTATCAGATTTCTCATTTATTTTTCGCTTGCTTTCCCCACAATGTGAGTCCTCGCTCACAAGCCGTTACCACATATTTCTGTGACGGATGGACACTCAGTCCAATCACAACTGATGCGGACGTTGGACTAGTCGACCACGCATCGACTGGATCCTGGGCATCCACATGCCACGCGATTACCCGGCCATCCTCCGAGCCACTCACGACTATTGCTTCGCCTTCTTCATCCTGAAGAAACGCCGCCGCGATGCAGTATTTTCTATTCACGTGGCCGTTGTACCTCTTACAACACTGCGGTTTCTGCGGCGTCTGGAAATCCCAGAGCGACAACCGACTGTCCATAGTCCCGATTAGGAGAAACTGACTATTCGGCGTAAACCGCGCGAGCGTCGCCGGCACGCTGGGCTCGAGAATGATCTCGCGGAGACACTGCATGGTCGCGACATCCCAGAGCCGCACGAGTCCATCAAACGACGCCGTCGCGAGCAATGTCCCATCCCCATTAAAGTCCACGCACGAGACCGGTTCTTGATGGGCCGTGAGGCGAACGAGACAGCGACCGGTGCGGACATCCCAAAGCCGCACAGTCTCATCGAATGATCCGCTCGCAATGAGCGAGCCTTGCGGATTAAACTCGCAGCAAAACACAAAGGTACGGTGGCCGTCGTCGCTGCCGTCGTCGAGGGTCCCAGTCGGTTTCCCAGTGGTGGAGGAGGAGGCAGCACCAGTAAACCGTGCCGCACTGTTATTGGAGGTGGAGGAGGAGGATGACGTCTCGAGGGGGAGGCCGCTAAAGAGGAAATTGCTGTTGTGGGTCGGTGTGCCCAAGACCGAGACGCACTTTTGCTGGGCCAGTTCCCATACGCGTAGTGTGCGGTCGTCCGAGGCTGAGACAAGGTACGCGCCATCGTGCGACCACGCCACGTCCGAGACGCCTTGGTCGTGGCCGCGCAAAGTCATCAGTGGCTGTGCGTCCGTAAGGTCGGGTGGTGGAGAGTCGGCCAGCGCTGTTGATATGACGGCGGTTGTATGCGGTGCACTGGTGGTGAGAGGTGCTAGTAGCAGCGCTTGTGTAGACCATACTTTGACAGTGCTGTCGGCCGCTGCAGAAGAGTAGAATGGTCAACATGAGGTCGGGTACAGGAAGAGTGGTGGTGGACCTACAGGCTGTCGCAACGAAGGCGCCGTCGCGGGAGAACTTAACACTGGAGATCGCCTTGGCATGGGCGGTCGCGAGTGCTGAGACGGGCGACCACGCGCCGGTGCGCGGCGCAGCGGACGGCAGCGGCGTGGCCATGCTGCTTGGCGCGACAATTTCCAACAGCTACTTTTGACAACTTATCAGATACCTCTTGAAAATTGGTAACAAACGTGTCAGTGACAGGTTTGTTACCAGTCTCCAAGAGGTATCAAGATTTAGTATGGTCTCCTAAATACTCGGAAATGAAAAACGTGATGCACAGAAATCGTGTGATTTTCATCTACCTCGACAGTGATGCGGACACGAGTATCCACGCACTAAAGGCTCGTGCTGAAACCCACAATAGTGCTGTAGGAAAGGCAAGCAGTCACTCTTGTTGTATACTAGTAGGTAGTTGTGAACTGGTTACTTGGAAATGTCAAACACTTGGTCGATCAGGCGATGCATATTGATGCTGTCCAAGTGGCCAGCCTTCTGCTTTTTCAGCGCGTGTAGATACACCACAATCGCATGAAAACAGTTCTCCTCACACTGTACAGACAGAACATAATAACATCAGTATCAACCCTTTCCACAGATCCCAACCCCACTATACAAACGCACCGGCACGATTTCTCGGACGACGGCCTTGGCGAGCACTTTGAAATGCGGGGGACGCTGGACAGTCTTGACAAAATAGAGCCGACTCCGCATCGCCGGTGTGAACGGCCGACGCGGTGCTTTGCTCATAAAGTAGGCCGAGGCAAACGGTCGGTCTGTCGGGTGGTCGGCCACCAGCAGATTGTCCATGAGGCAGCAGAACACATTCATCAAAATATCAATGTCCGTCGGCAAAGCCTCGGTCCACGGCTTGCCTTTGTAGGTCGCGGCGCCCGTGTCCCAGCGAAAGCGATCCAAATTGCGGTCTTTCGACAGCATGATCAGTCGCTCGAGCACGTATTCTTGACGCTCCAGCGACGAGAATGAAGTGATTGCGGCGTCGCCGACAGTGAGGTATTTGTCAAAGGTCATGTGCTCTTCAAAGAGGTAGACGCTGCGGGTCTTGGACACAAATGCTGGGTGGTGTTTGAGATTTGTCACCATCTCGGCGAGCGAGACATTGGTCATTTTCTGGCTCTCCCCCGTGGGTGGACACAGCAAAGCCTGCGATGGCACGCGACGCAACAGCACATCGGCGAGGACCCCACATTCGTTGAGCTCGAGGGAATTCTGGACAAATGCCTCAACGAAATCTTTGACGTGGCAAGCCAGCAACCGCCGAATGTTGCGCACGTACAAGTGCATAAACATGGCAAGCCCGACATCTTCCAACTGGGCCCACGCGACCTGGGGGTTCGACGACGTCGTGAGCGCGTCTTCTTCTTTTTCTTCCGAGGTATCCCGCAGCGACGGATCAAAGCCCGAGGCTTGGTAAACCCGGGGCAGCATGGCGCCGCTGCCGTAAATCCCAAAAGTGTCAGTCGGATACCCGCCGCCACTGGTAGTTCCAAATCCAGTAGAGGACGATGAGTGGTACGACTCGTCGTTGGCTTCTTTAGCGCGGGCTGCTTGCCGGAGGCGACGAACGTAGGCCTTGCCTTCTTCCACGGTGGTCACTGCCGGCGGATCAAAGAACGACCGACCGCTGCTGGGTGTTGCCGTCGTCTTGTGCACAGGCGAGAGTGACGACGATGCTCCACGCAGTGACGTTAGATTCACCACGTCGTGTACTACAGTCGCACCAAAAGTATTAATATTGGCATTTTCCAGTGGAGAAAAAATAGTAATATCGTACAGGCGGCTCGGCGATCCACGGGGGCGTCGGCTTCCGCAGTCTTATCGCGCTGCGAGGCACCGAGGTACTGTAGAAGCATAGTGTTTGAGTACGAGTAGTATTTCATGCGTTTCGATGACGGGGAACCCTCTCGTACCATGGTCGCAAACTGTTCCCAAACGGCATTCGCTTGGACTTGTCCACATCGGAACGCGACAATCACCGATATCACGAGCACACAATGGGCTTCCATATAACAAAGCTAGTTAGATATCGATACCTCTACATCTTGATAGGGGAGGGAAATTAGACGCACCCACGAGGCCGAGCAAACTAATCAGCAGCGAACTGCTCCATTCGCCGTTCACTACCCGCCACGGCGACGGCAGCGTGAGTCCCAAGACGACCACAAGGAACACGCAGACAGAACCGAGCGTCGAGTTGTAGGTGAGCCGCTCTTTGTCGCGGATCGCACGCGTCTCAAGCGCCGAAAGCGCGTCGCGCGCGTCAAAGGCTGGCGCCATGTTTTGACGGGGCGAGATAGATTTCTACTGGTTCAAATGGCGGGGGAAGAGCGAGGCGTGAGGCGCACTTAGTGAATACGAACTTAACGACCAAGATGTAGCCATGTCCGAACGATAAGCTCCGTTCGAAAAAGACTGCTGTTTTAGAAGATTGCCACGGCCAACACTTCTGCTGCTATCCACACACACATACTTTCCACCCTCTTGCTCTCCTCTCGCTCCTCTCCTTCATATCTACGACACGAAGCCGAGGTCGACCGCGGCCTTGTCCGCGAGGTCACAAATCTCCGGATCGCCGCAGAGGTTGCGGACGCTCGTGAGTTTCTCCGGATCTTTCTGCTTGATTGCGAGCTGGAGCGCGTCATAGTACATGTCCAAGTGGATGAGCGTATCAAACTTCTCATCAACTGACGTAATGCGCGCCGTGTACGCTTCGGCTTGGCCCTTCTCGCCTTGCTCGAGGCACGCGACCGCAAACGCTTTGAAACCGCACGGTGGGGTCTTCTTTTCGGTCGAGAATTTCTGGAGCGCATCCCACTGCTGAGTCTCGGCTAGTGCCTGGATCTTGACGCGGTAAAATCGCTTTTCCGGGACCTTAAATTTCTTCCAAAAAGCCGACGCAATCGGCGCGAGCTTGGGTTCGTACTTGCCATCCTTGATCAAGAGCTTGAGCGTATCGGTGACCGAGAGCCCGACGTACTGGCGTTTCTTGATATTCTCGGGCTTTTCCTCCAACTTCTGCTGCTCTTGGAGCAATTCAATCTGCTCTTCGGCGAGCTTGGCCGAGCCAGCCATCTTGGCCGACGTAAAATTGGCCATGGCGTCTTTCAACGCCTCGAGCTTGTCCTCCAATCCGGGAGTCTTGAGCGATAGAAGTACTCCTTTCTCGGCACTCTCAGCATCACCACAAAACTCGCGCAGCTTGGACGACTTGCTCGACTTGTAATACATGAGCATAAGGTTCGAGGCTTCAGCAAATTTCGGATGGCTCGTGAGGACGCGACGAAATTCGTCCATGGACGGCAAGACGCGCTCAATGTGGAACAGTGTCATAAAGATGAGGTCGGTATTGTTCGACTCGATCGACTTGTCGAGCGCCAAGCCAAACTCGCCCATCGACAGCAGCAATGGCACTTGGTCCGTGGCGTTCTGTTCCAGGTCGAGAAACAGCGTCGCAAGCCGGCGGCGGTTCACGCGCTCGGCACAGGTCGCAATGTCGGCGTACGACACGAGCGTCGCGCGCTTCAGTTTCTTGCGAATGAGCGCGACCAATTCATCATCAGGAATCTCAGCCGACGCCTTGACTTTCTCGCACGCCCAGTGCACCAAGACACGGTCGGTCGCAACCTTGAGATAGTCGCACATCTTAAGCGCGAGCATGTGGTGGCGCAGTGCGACGAGCCGACTGATCACGACTTCGGGACTGAGGCGATCAAACTCGCCGAGCGTAAGGGGGAAACCCACGGTCGGCTGCCGCAAGGCGTTGAGCACGCGGATCTTGCGGCACATTTCCACAAACAGCTCGGCATCCAACTCGGTCGCGGGGCCGCCGTTTTCACCATCGCCATTGTCACCGGTCGCGCTGCCGGTCGTGGCACCGCCACCATCGACAAACCGTTTGCCGTAGAGCGCCGCTCGCAAGAACGCGGTCTGACTGGTATAGTCAAAGTCACTCCCAGCGGCATCAATGCAGTCCTTGATCGCTTCTTCGAGCTGGTGCTGGCTCTGGATATAGCGGATGTGCTCGTCGGCCTTGGCATCGCCGGAATCAAACGAATCCATAGCTTGAAAAAGCATCGCCGCCGGGGCAGTCGAGCCGACGCCTTTAATATTCTCGACGCACGTCGGCACGCGCATGACCATGTCGTGAGTCGACGCCGTGTAGACGCGGCAGCAATCCATTTCCTGGGCAAGCACCAATCCTTCGTTGTACGGAAACCGGAGCCACGAGCCGTACGGCCCGACCATAATCAGTCCGGCATTCGGCCAGTAGAGTAGCACACTGTCTTCGCCGCACCACTTCATCGCGAGCGGACTGGTCTTGCTCTGCGTGTCAAACGACAAAATCTTCTTGTCGAGCATCGTGTTCATAACTGTAAGGATGCCGTCCTGCGTAAACACGGCCATAAACATGCCGTTCGGCGCGACCGCGATTGCCGAGATCGGGGCTTTGATCGAATCCCTCAATTCCATATCGGCCGCGCCGTTCTCTCGTCCAACCACGACCAACGAATTGTTGCTGGTCCCCAATAAGACCTCGGGATAGATCGATCGCAGGAACCGCGGCTCGACCACGGCCATGCACGTCGGTGGGTTGCTCTCCGACAACCCACAATCCGGTAAAAGCGACACCTTGGGCCGCACGGAATCGACGTCGAGGACTTGGATCAGCGCCATTTTCTCGGTTAGTGCAACCATCCCAGCACCCCAGCTCTCACAGCTTACGACTTTGTCATGAGACGTTGGCGGCAGCACGGCAAAGCGCGTCTCGGTGTCGCCATTGAGCGAAAACGTCACGCACGCGCCGTTCTCAAAGACGCACAGCAGCTTGAGCTCGTCGGTCCACCCCATGTAGATCAGCGCGTTCGTGCGACCCGTAGTCGCATCTTTCTCATCGAACTTGGCAAACGGGATCTCACCCAGTTTCTTGCCGCTCGCACTAAAGAGGAGCACGGCGCGTGAGAGCGGTTTGCTGCCGTCGACTTTGACGAGCTTTTTCGGGTCGCGCAACGCGGCAACTGGGCCGCCAAACGGCGCGGCGCTCACAATAAAGTCGCGCAGGTCCCCGCCCAAGGCGCTGGCCCAGTCGAGGTCGTAAAGCGTCCATTTCTGGTACTGGACCTTGCCGAGCGTGTGCCACTCGGCTTCGTTCATAGTGGCGAAGCTTCCCTCTTTCTATGCCTTGTGATGTCAACGAGGTTGGATTTCCAGGAGGGGGAATGCAAGAAATAGTGTGTACGACATTGTTTTAGTGTGGAGACATTTAAAGTAGGGAGCTCGTTAAGATAGATGTACTACATTAGCATACTGGCTACACTCCATCCACGGTTACGGCTGATCTTGAAAGGGCACGTCCATTTACCATTTTCGGATACGTACGACTGGGTCTTTCGCACGAGTTCGACCATGCGGAGTGCACTTCTCCTCTATGGGCTAGTGCTCGTGATGTTGGACGCTTTCACGAGCGCCGACAAGTACGCTTACTGTCTCACACTTCGGGGTGGGTTGCGCTTTCGTTGCCTGAGAATGTCTCTGTTCACAGGCCAGTCGCCAAGCACCAGGTGTACCATATCGACCCGGGCGAGGAAGCTGTCATTGTTTTTAAGGGTTTTAATTACGACGGCGCCAAGGTACGTGTAGTTCGTTTGCTTTATCATAAATAAATCCTAGTGGACTAAGAAATGACGCATGCTGTTGTCCGACGGCAGCTCTCGGTCACGATCACGTCGCTCCCCCAAAATGGAGAGCTCTACCAGCTCTCTAAGGTCTTTAGCGACTATGGGTACGAACCCAAGCGTGATGTAAGCTCAATCATCACCGTACCGACAGCCATCACAGGCTCCAAGAACCGCGCAGTCTTTCTGCGGTCGATCTACGGCGGCGCATCGCTTTATGACAAGGTACCATGCGGCCTGGGTGTTCTTTGGCGACAGCCTAATCTAATCTGTCTTATGTATAGTATGCGGAATTCCGGTACACCATGTCGAACGCCGCCGGGGAGACGTCCAAAGAAGGCATTGTGGTTATTACCACCACTGATGCACTTGTCTCCAGTACCTTTGAAGGCGGCATTGACAACTGGGGCCTAATCTCGAATGGCAACGCCGCACGGCCGCAGCACCAGCCCATTACGCGTGGCGATCTATTAAGTTATTACATTTACGGTCTCGACGCCGTGATCCACCGCCAAGAGAATGGAGACGACTCAATGCCATGGTACTTTGTCGCACCATCGAAGTTCCTGGGGAACCAGTGGGCGGCGTACGGCGGGACGCTCGAGTTTGTCTTGTCGTCGGCCGAAGGAAGCTTTGATCAAGCCAACCTCAATGCGAATGGCAAGGGTAACCTCGTGGTTATGGAGTGTGCGACGTGCAACCTCAATGCCGGCAGCACACTGGCCATGCCACTGAGTATGACGTTCTCGTACGACGGCTCGACGACGCAGTTTGTGCTGCCGCTAAATGAGCTTGCCGGGTGGCGCAAGGACCCCAAGAATATCGTGCTGCCGTGGACCACCCCAACGCAGTGTGAGATGGTCAATGTGCTATCCGCTTTATCGTCCTTACGGATTTTAGGCGATTTTACAAAGGGTTACGAGACCGTCGCGCTGGATACCGTCCGGCTCAAGCACGGCCAAGGCATGCCACGTGCATGCTACACGTAAACAACTCAAATAAAAACATGTTTCGGCTGAAAAACAATATATTTATTTCGCTTTGGGTGGTGGTAGCTCGAGCACACTGGGGAACAGAAACTCGGACTGGATCGGGTAGTGGTCTGAAGGGTACCGTCCATTGCGGTCTTCGGTAATCACCTCGGTCACCAAAACACTCATTTGTGGGCGGTAGAAAATCCAGTCAATGTGCATCTCGGCCGCCGTCGCGCCGCGCTCGCCGTCGTTGTGGATGCCGGCCCAGCCGTGGTACGTAAACGAAACCGTGCCAATGCGTTCCTTGGCTTCGGGCCACGCCTCCAAGAATTGGGGACCACCGCTCTCTTTGGTAAAGTAGCTGTAGGTGTCGGTGTGACGGTAGGTATTGAAATCGCCCACTAAGAACAGCGGTGCGTCCGGAGTTTTCGTGATTTGTTGGATCCGGTTCCACAGCAACCGCGAGCCTTCGGCACGCGACGTCGCACCGACGTGATCAAGCTGCGTATTGAAAAAGTAGAATTCCTGATTGGTCGCCAAGAGCCGAAATTTTCCCCACGTCACGAGCCGCACACAGGCCGCGTCCCAGCCTTTGGTGTGGGCGGTATCTGGTGTCTCCGAGAGCCAGAAATTGCCGCCTTCGAGGAACTCGACAATCGTCGTATCGTAAAAGATCTGCTCGAATTCGCCATTCACTTCGCGCTCGATGCCGTACCGCTCGTACGGGTGTTTCAGGAGGCTCTACACATAGTAATACCACCATAGTATCAGTTTTGATCACGAGAAATTATTACTACCATTGACGCACCTGGAGTTCGGCGAGCTGGTCTTTGAGACCTTCTTGCGTGCCCATGATGGCAGGGTGGTAACGATTGATAATGTCGGCGACGTGATCGCGGCGATAAGACCAGCCGTTGTAGCCGTCGCTCGGGCCGGCGAATCGCAAATTAAACGTCATGATTTTGAGGTTCAGTGGGGGCGTCGCCACGGCCTCAGCCGCGCGGCCGCCTTTGAGCCGAGGCAGCACGGCGTTTGCATTGAGCGGCGATGCACTGGTGACGGACGATGCGTCGCCGCCCGGCAGCGTCTTGTACGCGACGAAAAGCAGGAAGCAGAAGAGAGTACCGACGACAATGAACACGCGGTCTTGCAGCGACGTTACGGAGCCGCCCGAGCGGCCCCCGACGCCGCGCCGCCGCGACCCGCTGCTCCCTGGGCTGGCGCTCATCTCGGCGTGGCGGTATGGATTGCGCGGTGCGCTGCTGCTCGGGAAAAACGCATCAAAACCGTTCATCGCTGCGTCTTCGCCGAGGCCACGTGCGTCTCGTAATGAGTCCGTCCTTGATCGATGCCACGCGTGGCAGTAGATGCAATGCGTTATGAACCAGTAATCAGATTGGTATCAGTTCTAAACTTGATTTCTTTGGTAGAGTACCTCATGGGGGATTAATAAATTACAAACAGTACGACATCGACGTGGACCGCTCCATGCAGGTCACGAAAAGACCCAAACAAACGAAGACCAAAGAGACGCGGCCAGGATGTTTAATCTGCTCACGCCGTCAACGACCATCAACTACAACTTTGTCGCAGGGGTTTATGGCGTCTTTGCACTGCTGAGCGTCGCGCTGTTCGTGGCGCAGCGATTCACGTCGGCGGTCGACGGTTTCTACATGGTGTTTGCACCATTCGCACCGTGCTTTTTCTGGAGTCTGCTCGTGCGCCAGCGGTGGCTCGCAGTGAGAACCGCCGACAAGATTGATGGCGAGACCAAGAAAGACCAGTAACTAAGGGCAGAGAAGAAAACGAATGTCCAATCGACCTCGGGATCATCAGCGATAGAGAGAAAGAAACAGAGTGAAAACGGAATAGAAAGCTTGTATGTTCGAGACTATGTGCTAGGTCTCTTCATGCCGCCGTGGCGTGTGCAGCGACAGCGGCCACTGGGCTATTCGCCAGAGCAAACAGCGTCTGCCAGGGGTTGGAATCCGCTGCCTCATCGTCACGAAGCACAGGGAGCGAGAAGCGTTTTTTGAGCGACAGCAAAAGCTGGTGATAATGGACGGCTCGCGCTGGCGGCAACACACTGCATTTCCCCGTGGTTTCTGTTCCATCAATTTCACTCTCGAATGACTCCTGTAGCATCGTATGGAAATGCGCAGCGATGTGCGCTGCACGGTCCGGTGATTGCTGGAGAAAGGCGGGTGTCGCGTGTTCCAATAACTGGTCGACGATGAGTCGGTCAGTCGCCTGTGGCTTCCACTGGATCACCGAGCGTGACGTTAGACGAGACGCTGCGTGTGTAAAACACGCATCGAAATGCGCGTCGTATAGCTCCGGAAGCGAGGCGCGTGTCTCGATCTCACACAGGATAGCGAGCGTCGCAGTCGCCCTGTCCGACATATTCAGTGAAATGTAAACTCACGAAACGGTAAGTTAGGAATGGAAGTCAGCACATCGTACCGCTCCACGATATCAGCGTAAGTTTTCATAGTGGCCAGCGCGATCGCCAGTTCAAACAGTCGATCGTACACATTCTCGAGACTCGTGAGCCTACCATGCGCCAAGAAAAACGCCGAGACGGCGTCGCGGCCGCGTCCTAATGTATCATAAAAAGTCAGCTCAAATTTCCTCTTGAGCATTTCACAAAACGTACGCTGGAGAAGCGACGTGAGCTGAAGCACAAGCGTTGCCTGGGCCTTTCGAATCCGTGGCGTTTCAAACTCCAGCACATGTTCACACCCCAGTACCTCCACAATCTCCTGGACATGGGGCAGCAGCGTCTTATCTAGTGATCCTTCCATCACAAAGTGCAGTACTTCGAGCGTCGCAGCGAGCGGTTCAGGCGAAACGACATTGCCCACAAGCTCTTCGTCTCCACGGACCCTGGCGAGTAAGAGCGGAAGGTACGTCGCCGGCTCGACAAAACGGCCCACAAGATCGGCGATTTCTTCGAAATGCATAATATTCTCACGGGCCTCACTATCCCACGTCTTGAGCAGCGTCTGCAGTAAGACGTGGGCGTCCACAGTAATGGTCTCTTCACAATACACCACCACGCACTTGAGCAACCGCACGGCGTGGGCCCGCGTGGGCGACTGCCAGTTGGCCAGCTCCCGCAGGATCGGATGGAGGAACCGCCGGGTCCGACCACGCACAAACAGCCGCGTCCCGAGCGATGGCCGATTGTCTAGGAATGGTGGAGGGAGCGTCTTGCAATAATTGTAGTTGGGGTGCAAGCCGTCCGTGCCGTACTGTTTGATCTCCATCACGCTCTCGCCGTGTTCCTGTTCGTATCTCTTTCCCAATTCCTCAAGGGTTTCGATTGCACTGAGTGAAATAGTCTCTACCGTATCCGAGACCGCACTCAGTAGATACGGCAGCAGCCGCGACTCGTGGTCGTACCGATCCGGCAAATTCAGAATCCAGTCCTGGATCAACTCATAAAACGCCGAGCGGACCATGGGGTTTGAGTCCTGATCGAGCTTGGCAAAGAAATTGATCCGCACTTCGCCGGTGTAGAAAGCGCTTATAGGAATGACGTTCTCATCACGGTGGCCCAGCAAATCCACGATGGCGTCGGTGCCGCTGCCTTTGCATTTCTCAAAATTCGGACACGCGACCAAGGCCCGGACACACTGAACTGCTGCCACACGAACCCGCGCGAGGCGGTGGAGTAGCAAGTGGGGGATGGTGCGGACAAAGCCGATCGTAAAATGCTTGAGCACGCTGACCATGTGGTTACAGAGCTGCTGGAGTAGCCTGCACGCGAGGATGTTGACGTCATAGAAATCGTCGTGGAGACTGCTGACCAGCACCAGCAAAATATCAAAGACATACGCGTGGAGAAGCGACGCTGCATGGCGACTAAACGTAACCTCCAACAGCGTCCCAACCAGCTCCAAGAATCGCAAGCGGATCTCTTCCGACGGTTCGCTTGGCGTGAGCCGTGTGGGCGTGGACGCTGCTGCAAAAACGCGGCCGCGTTTAAAGGCATCGTGGAGAAATGGGTCGCGGGTAAATACCTGGTTCTCTTCATCGTACGCATACTGCGATGCTAAGCGGGTGGTGATAGCGGGCACGAGATAGGGGAGGACACGGAGGAGATCGGGCTCCAGAGGGAGGAGGCGTTGGGTGAGGCGAATGCAGACGTCACGAACCTTTTCGACTGGGTCATTAAATCGCTTGAGGAGGGGTTTGGCGATATCGCTCAAAGTCATAGCGTCTGGAAAAAGTAAGGAGGAGGACGAGTTGTTGGAAACCAACACATTCGCTTCGAGTACGAGGGCGGCTTGTTTGCGGACGCTTGAACGTTCGTCGGTGAGTCGATTCAGTTCTCGGGCAAGCGAGAACGGTTCTCCCTGGCCAACGTTGGAAGTTGGACGGCGAGAATCTTCGTCCGCGGGAAAACACGGAGTGGTCAAATCGCTGGTTTGGAGAACCGACATCGTGCGTGAAATCGCTTTTTTCTTGGGGGTGTTGGTGTTGGAATTGGACGCCATCGACTTGCGCAGCAGCCGCCTCACGTCCGCGACGCCCACACGCGTCTCACGCTGCATGTCGTTCCACGCATCGTCCACGGAGCTGCGTACCATGCTAGGCGGGGAAAGCGTAGTAATTTACTGGAGGCGTCGGTGTCGGAAATGGTGTTTGCTGAGGGGCATTTTTCGATAGATTTGTTGGCGTCCTTTCGTACTGCGACTCGCCCAAGGCCATGCGAGAGGACCAAGAGCGTTTCATCAGCGGAACGGTTGTGTCAAAATGTCCCGGAACGTTTTTGTCGGTGCGTGTGGAACAGTTTATTGTCTAGAACAGCTCGTTGAGTCTGAAAGTCCCCCTCCTGGTGTCCAAGGTCAGTGGCGGTCACGTCATGGTAGAAAAAACCTGGACACGAGTTGGTAAATTCCAGAAATCCAGAACCTAGCTTCCAAAGAACCAGGGCCTTGCAAGCTCCTCAACAAAAACCGCCAGGGGCAGTCAAGTCAATGGTAGAATATCCGAAAACTTGGGGCATTCCAGAGTTCCAGAACCCAGCTTCAAAGGGCCTTGAAAACTGGACACGGCTCGATGCGTTCCAGAAATCCAAGGAGCCAGCGTTCACGGTTCTAGATCATCAAATCAGGTCGCTGAGAGAGCGTGCGCGAGCCACGACGACGAAGTGCTCACGCGTGAGTCGTCGTGGAGAAGCGACAGACAACCAGCTCGACGTCAATTCGATCGAGCATGGTGAGGTAGGACTTGGCGTGTCTGCCAGGTGGCCAAATAACCAGGGTGCAACAGTGCATGCTCATGGCTGGACCTGCGCAACATAATACACGACGTACCATCTATGCACATCAATTGTCCGACCGTAACAGTTTGGTCGTCGTTATGTATCCATTTCGGGGCATGTTGCCTCTGTGTTTTTCGTTTTACTCTTTGTTTATTCGTTTTCTTCTGGTTCTGTGATACGAGCGACATGAACGCGCGGATGATTTAGCGTCCAAAATGCAATGGTGTGGATGTTGGACACCAAGATCGAACATGGAACAGGTGTGTGACAAAGCTTAAATAGTTAAATTAAAGTTGTGGGTCGCTTCTGTGAACCGCCAGAAGCGCCGTAATCGACAATTTACATATATCAAAGCTAACCGCGCATTTCTTGTTTTTTTCTCTGTCTCATGGAGGTCTTCAGCGATCTTGCTGGTCAGACAAACATAACGGCATCGCCTTCGCTGCTGCCGTCACCACTGTCACGGCGATTGTGGTCGTCCTCGTCATACGACGAATTGCTGTCATACGCATGGTGGTCGCGTCGTGTCCGCTGGTCGTGATTCGCATATCGCCCGCCGAGGTGGTCGGCAACGACGGCGGCCGCGACTGCAGCGGACGACAGTGGTTGTGGTACGCCTCGTCGGAGCAGAGGACCAGTCCCGTTCGTGTGCATAGTGTGGCGTGAAAATATAGACGACGCAGGGGGTGGCGGCGGGAAATCGGCGCGCAGTGGCGGCAGCGGCGAGCGACTCAGTTCACCCGCGGGCTGCTGCGGCTGCACATCGGGCAGCGACTGTATTCTACCAAGTGGCGCCTCGTTCGCGCGCGCCGCCGCGTACCCGCGCATGGTCCGTGGCGACACCGGGAGCGAGCGCGAGGTACCAACGGACCCGCGCGCCGACGCCGACGCTGTTGGCATGGCCGCCCCCAGACCCAGACCCAGAGCGCTGCGCGACAGCGGCTCGGGGTTGTTAACGACGCGCGGAATCGCAGTGTGTGGATTCATGCGCGGCGACGGCCAGTCGGCAATAATATGACGGATCGAGTGTTCGTTCCGTGTCTGAAAACGGGTCATGAGTTTGCGCGCCGCTTCGACCGACAGATCGGGCAAATTGCGCAGCGCGGCGCGCTGGGCCAAGTCCATGAGTTCGTCAAATGTCATCAGCACACCCAGTTCAGCGCGCGCGACGACCACGCGGATGATCCCAGCTTCGTCGTCGGGTTGGAAATACCCTTCAATGCCCGTGGTCTGTTCCCCTTGGGCCCGCTTCTTGACGCGGCGATGCAGGGCAGCAAAGTGGACGCCGTACATCTTGGCGGCCGACCGCAGACTCATGCCTTGCTGCTCGACGGCAGCTATAGCTTTTTCCCAGGTCTCGGGTGGTACTGTGTGGCTCAAGCGATACGTCCGCTTCTCGCTTTCGCCGTTCTCGTAGCTGCCGCCCGAGCTGCTGCCGGTTGTGAGGCCCGAGTCATATAAACTCCCGTTCCCCGTGCTCGAGTTATAGTCGTCGCGGTCAGCAGCTTCGTAGTTGGACTCAACCGAGCCAGTGCCCGACCTCCGTCCATTCTGCTCGGCGTTATTTTCCACCGCACGGTCGCGCGGACGGGAACGATGCGACGAGACCAGCGAGTACCCCGAGTAACTCGACGCACTGTCGTCCATGTCGTCCAACTCTTCGTCGCCTCTTTGGCTCGTGCCCGTCGGTGGGTACGCGTAACTATTGAGCTTGACAAACCCGTGGGCCTGCTTGAAGTCATGGATCCAGCGACTCGGTGGAAACTCGGGTGGGATCGACTGCTTGCCGCCTTGGCTTGCGATCGCCCGCACGACGAAACGGATGTCGTCCGTTGTGATTCGTTTCTCATGGAGAAACTGCTCGCGTAACACACCGAGGACTTCAGATTCGTCGTCGGGCGTGAGGAACGCGCGGATGTCGGAAGACGGCGGCAGAGCCGACGCGTACCGGCCGCGTACGCGACGGTGGAGCGACATGTGGTGGACGCCGTAGAGCTGCGCAGCTTGGCGAAGGCTCATTTTCTGGATTTTGACGGCGTGAATAGCTTTGGCCCAAACTTCCTCGCTGACTGGTGACGACCGCGACATCTCCGACTTGCCGTTCGGCACGGGGTACGGCGGCAGCAGTACCGAGCCGACATCCGCGGCCACGGTCGGACGATAGCTACTTGGCCCGTTTGAGCCAACAGCATTGACGACGGTCGCGCCTGCGGTTGAGGGCGACGAGTTCGTGGTGGTTGTTAGACCCGCGGCAGAGCCGACGGCAGCCGCCAATGAGGTGGCCGCGAGCGAGTGGGCATGGTGGTAGGGGTGGGCGTGGGAGTGGGCGTGGGAGTGGGCGTGGTGCGTGTACGCCTCGGCGTCCGCGCCATCGTCGTCCTCGACGCTGCGCTTCGCTCCCGTCGCGCGAGACATCATCGAAGAAAAGGTCGCTGTGCTTCGCTTTGGGGCAATGCGGGTTTGGGGAACAGGTCGCCGGTCGTAATTAGACTGGCGTACTGTATGGTGGTGGGTCCTGCGCGGGCTTACGAGTGTCGCGCGTACTGTCGCCGGCAAAAGGAGCAAGGCCTGCGTGGCGCTGAAGGGGTGTGGCGGTGGTGGAAGGATCGCGGCTAATGCTGCTCGCAGCAGGCGCCGTGTGGGTGGTGGGGTGTGGTGGTTTGGTTTGGATTGGTTTGGAATTGTTTCGATCGGCCGATGGGTCGACAGGAACAAGCAGAAGTCCGAATGGGACGACTTTGGCAGTGGGTTTTGTGTGGGTGTGGCCAGCGTCAGTGTGAAAAGGAGAGATGACGTGCCGTGAAGGGTTGCCTCGCTCTGTCAGGAATATTAAGGGCGACCTTGGCGGTTTGCTAGACCGTGGGAAACCTGCACCCTAGCTCCTTCCAAACCCGAGTCGGACCACGGCTGGTGGTCGTTGGTGGTGGGCCGACGTCCAAGCTGGCCGGGTTTCGACCAATGTGTTCTCTCTTGAGAATCGGTTTGTGGTTGGTCGAAAATAGACATGCACGCGTGTGCGCATGGAGTTTGTCAGTGTTCGACACGCACAACGAGACAGGGAGAAGCGGGTTGTTGTCACGGGACATGCCAACAAGACTGTTCTGTGCTCTGTAAATCAGGACGACACGTAGAAACATAAGTCTATTAGACAGGAGCGCTGCCTTGGCAGTGAAAATGCCTATGGCTGGTGGCGTCGGCGACGACCATGTCCCCGACGACGGCAGGCTTCTAGAAGGTCGCTCAAAATTGAGTTGCCCCATCCCACGCAGGAGCCCTAGTCGCCACTCCGACTCCACAAATATACCGGTAATAGGAACGGCAATGACCGTCGTCAGGGGTAGGTGTTTGTGCTGTTGTGGAGAACGAAGAAGAACTCCCCTACAAATCTCAAGTCATTCGCAACGAGGGGAGGCGACATCTTTGTTGCGGTTGTGCGTCAAGTAGGATCCGACACATCGCTCGACAGAGCTGTGCGTACTTGGTGTTATGAACACAATTGCTCTTGCGAACATAACGAACGTGAGGATATTGTCGGGACTGATCGGACTGATCACGTACTGTACTTAGCATGGGTGTTTGGGAGCCTATTGCCTACTGGTCCTATGGAGCTCCTAGATTAATAGATGCATGGCAAGTATCTGACAAGACATCCACATGCATCGTCATGGTGTCCACATTGGTGATGTACATTACTTTGCTGCGTACTGTACGGTCATAACCACTTCTTCGTGTGGTTGGTGTTGTGTTCTGTTTTGTTGCTGGCAATGTGCTGGTTGTGCATCAGCGAAACAGATGGTGTAGTCCACTCCACCTATCCAAATACTACTACCTCATGGGGTACAAATGTTGCCAGCTTTTGGTGGGAAAGCAACCCAAACCACGCAACGCTTGAAAACGAACTAACGGTTGCTCCTAAAAATGCTCGCCAATAAGTTCATGCAGGAAACCCCATGGCGACGGACCGCCGTGACGCGGCGTCGGTGACGCCGGCGATGTTCGTGCCTGTCGCAGACGGTGCGCGTGCGCTTATCGTAATCGTGCCTGCCCCGTTGCCGTCCCCAACTCGGTCTCTCGTGCAACACGGTACGCCCTCGAGAGAAAAAGAGAAAAAAAACGTTATCTCACATGCCGCCATCTCTATAGACAGTCGAGAAGAACTGCGCTGCGATGTCCAAGCGGACGACCATGATCTCCACCGCAAGAGCAATTGGGTACCCGTCCCCGCCGCACTCTCGTGGCCGAGCTCTAAAGGAGGACAGCCGGTGAAACGTAAGAAAGAATCCAAAGAGAAGCCACATCTACAAACCCATCGAAAAGACACCACCATGGACGAGCGTGTCGCGGCGGCGCGCCGTGTATACGAGACGCAGTCAGCTGTCAAGTTTAAGAAGAGGGAGAAGATCCACCGCATGCGCTCGCCGCCATCCCTTGTCGCGTTGGATCCACTCGACCGCATGAAGGATCAGCAACAGTGCATGGCGAAGCAACACATTCATCTCACGAAGGCCGTCGCAACACGAATCGATATTGCCAGTCGCGCTCTGCCGCTCGAGTTTTTACTGGCGCAAGAAAACCGCCGCGAATTTGCCGAGCGGGTTGTGCTGTTGTCCATGTGTCGGGTTTTGCGAGCGCAGAACGCTCGCGTCGTCCGCGCGGCGTGGCGCGTGTGGAAAAAGTGGACACTGACGCTGCGGATTTTGAAAGACGAGGCGCAAAAGCGCTTTTTATTGCGGCAGACCAGCCTCGCCCATGCGTGTGCGATCGTCCAGCGGCATCTTCTTCAAAGGTCTCGCACGATGCTGCTTCGATGGAGAGACTCGACGGCCACGCTACGGTGGCTTGAGCAGATGCTGTGTGCAAGGCGTATCCAGAAATGCTGGTGGGTGTGGCGTTTGCAGAAAAAGCTCAAGACACTAGCGCTCCTATATCAAGAACGCCTTCGAAATGAGAGTGCCGTGTGTATCCAGTCGGCGATCCGTCGCTTCCTCGCGCACTGTGAGATGGCACGCGTTGTGTTGGAGCATCGACAGGTTGTCGCCGCTGGGCGGATCAAGAATGCGTATCGAAATTACGTCGTTCTTAAGATTGCCAAGCACCTCCGACAGGAGTCGGCCGCCACGCATATCCAGCGGATGTGGAGAGGTCGACAAGGGCGGCAGCTCGTTCAGCGTCGACACGGCATGTGTCGATCAGCGGTGGTTTGGCTGGTCGAAAAATCGTGGATGCCGGTTGCTGTTGGGAACGCGATAGCCAAGCACGCGTGCGCCACCCAAGTCCAGCGAATGTGCCGAGCCTACATGTTTCAACGGCAAGTGAACAATGGCGTTCGTCGATCCTACCAGCGTCGGCATCATTTTCCAGCCTACTGTATCCAGCATGCATGGTCTGGCTACCGATCGTATTGCATTCGAGTCGTCGTTGAGAGTGTCGTGTTCCGCGTTGTGGTCACGCACATGGCATCTGCACGGCGAATTCAGCAGTGCTTTCGAACGTACTGGCAGGCAAAGATCACAGCGGCCGCGTCAATACTGACGCGATTGTTTCGACGCTTTTCTGGGCGGCGGCAAATCGTGGGGTCGCTTATCGTGCCGTGGATACTGCAATGGCAGTCCATACATCTTTGCAGATGGTGCACGGCGTGTGGAGGAGGCGGGAGCGAATCAAGATGGCGGCAGTCCTTGTCGAGCGTTCAAGACAGCATTTTACAATTTCAGGAGGACCAGTTGAGCCAGTTGCGACGGCTCCAACTCGGCTTGGGGATCCGGTTGCTGCGGCAGCTCAAGCAATTCGAGCACGTGTTCCTGACGGCACGTGCACGACAAATCCAACGTGCCTGGCGATGGCATCGGCTGCGGACACTTGTGTCCCAACTGCGAGTTGCTGTCGTCGTACTTCGACGCGCCATTCCGACTCTGTATCGACAACACGAGCGACGCCAACGCCGCCAGCGGGTCTTGCAGCGCTGGAAACGGCAGCGGTTCATGGAGCTGCACAGCCGCTTTGACACGTGGAAGCTGCAGTATCTGGTCAAGATCCAAGCAAGAGATCTCACAACGTCAACGCGGAATGTGCGCAAGGCGCTGTGGTTTCATCACCACAAGCTACGACAAATTATGGTGCAACGGTGGACAGAATACGTCAATCATCGAAGACACCGGCACCGCCAAATCAATCACGCTAACATGCATGCAAACTTGTCACTGGTGAAAAATGTGTGGCGCGCGTGGAAGGACGAGGCGTTGCCCAAGCTATGCTGTGCGAACCGACTGCACGAGGTGGCGATGACTCTGACGGTTTGGAAGACCTGGAATGCGTTTGTAACACGAAAGCAGCTCTCGCGAATGGCGAGGACGCATCGACAACACTGTTTGATCAAGACGGCGTTTTCTGAATGGAAACAAGACCGATTAGATTTCGCGCACGAGCTGGATGTCGCGGATTCTTATCTCTGCTATCACACGAAAAAGCGAGCTTTTCTTCAGCTGGCTCAGTTCACGGCAAAGGCAAAGCAAGGTACGGCTCGCTAGAGGATGACTCTTCTCTCTCTCCCAGTAACCCAAACTCATTTTGTGCTGCTGCTCTGTTGTTGGTGTAGTTTGTGCGTTCTCCAAGATGAAGCTGCAACTGTATGGGCTTCGCCACTGGCTCGAGTCGGTCGATTACGCCAAACGAGCTCGAGCGAATCGGTCTGCAGCATTCATGTTTCGGCAACGTAGCCTGGCCAGATCCTCGTGGAGGCAGTGGACGCGGTATTGTTGTCATCAATCCTTGCAGAAAGAAAAGCGACGTGCGATGGGGGTGTATTACGAGAAACGGCGAGTCCAGCACGTCGTTTCGGCGTGGCGTCTCGAATTGGTGCCAATGTGGAAAGACTATCACCTCATTCAGTCGGTGGCCGCGGCATATCGAGCTATGCGACTGAAAGAACGGTACTTTTGTCAAGGCATTCGAGTGTTTTGGGATCTCACGGTTGGTGCGCGACGCGTGGCCATGGTCACGCGGATTCAGCGGATGTTTCGAGGCAAGCGCGCGCGCAAACGGATCGTTCATATGCGTCTGAAGATTCAGTATCAATTTGAGACGCGAACCACGATGGCGACTGATACCCAAGTGTTTACGACTTCTACACTCCAAGTCGCCATCCAGTCGCACGAATGGGTCTTTGTGCTCTTCTCTGTGCCGTGGGCTCCAGTCCAGCCAAGCGTGACCGAGGCATTTTCCAAGACTGCGACGGCGTGGTCGCTCATGCGAGATCAAGGACGACGAATGATTTTTGGGATGGCCGACGCGACGGCGATCATCTCGTTCCCGCTTCACAGCTTTAGCTTGATGAGCTGGTTTGGTCTACAGCCAGATCACATACCGTGTGTCGTTGGGTTCTGGCAAGGCGTCGGCCCATCGTCTTCGGCCAAGGACTTGGGTTGTCGATTATCGACTGGTGAGGTTCGACAGCTCAAACGGAGGTTCACGAAAATGTGCGATGTACCAGTCGCGAGTCCGTACGCTCTCGTGTACCCTTTAACGACGAAAAAGCGCGGCGACTCGCCTCAGCCAGTGTTGACAATGTCGCGTCTCGTCGGGTGGATCGAGCGACTGCAATATGCCTCGCGCGAAGCGACCGCCGTCGACCTCCAGTCGTATCTCCGTGGCTTTCTTGCCCGCCGTCATACGAAACGGTATCGTATTCTCCAAACAGAGCGTCAAAAACAATGCGTTCGAGCGTGGTGTACCAAGCTCCTCTCAAGCTGGACGAACAAAAAGCGTCATAACGCTGCTGTGGTACTGCAAGTGTGGATTCGCCGTGGCCAGACACGGCGCAGATTTTGGATCACATTCCGTCATGAAATTCTCATCGGTAAGCAGGTGACACAGCGAATCCAGCGTGCGGCGCGAGTGTATTTGAATCGCTTGCGACTCCGACGCGCTCTTATTTCGTTGACTGCGACCCCGCAACGGTACCCCAATGCTCCGCTCTGCCAAGCCTGCGTGGTTAACTCTGAAGCGCTTGCTCGCTTGCATTGCCAAGACTGTATGCAGGTATACTGTGCAGACTGTTTTGCCAAGGCGCACAACAGTGGAAAACGATTGCTGCATTTGTGCGACAGCATCGACTTTGTGGCATTCAACGAAGCCTCCTCCAGCATGTGCAAGTCCTGCGACGTGCGCAGGGCAACACGAGTATGCTGGACGTGTGGTCCAGACGCTGTGTTTTGTACTAGCTGCTTCGAGGTCAAGCATACCGACGAACCAAGCGATGGGACACGCGAAGACAAACACAAGGGGCGTTCTCGATCTGTATGGTGGAGCTCAACGGCGTTTCGAGACCACGACTGGAAGAAAACCGATTCAACAAGCGAAGTTTTGGTAGCACAATGGCATGACGTGGCACCGCTCACCGCGTCAGGAGTTATGGACAAATATGTGTGGGAGAGTAAGGCTACCGTCCTTCGCAAGCAGCGCGAGGCAGCGCTAGCGGAAGAATCCCTGCGTGATCGAGAGGACAAATTACTCGCCATTCGCGTGCAGCAAGAGGCCATCCTGCGCGATGCCTTTGATCGGTACGATGCGGACAAGTCGGGGGCAATCGATCGCCACGAATTCAAGCGCATGTTCAAGGAGGAATTGTGCGAACCATTAAGCGACGAGCTCGTCGACGAGGCCATGACTCGCATGGACAAGTCGGAAAATGGCCTCGTCGAGTTTGATGAACTGCTGGCGTGGTTCGCAGAGGAGGTACTGACCAAAGAAGAAAGTGGAGCTAACCAACAGGTAGACCCGCGGTCGCTATCCATGCTGAAAGATGCACTCCGTGCCAAGCGGCAGATGCGGCGCTACAAGGAAAAGCTCAACGAATTCGTCCCAACCGTTAGCGTGCGTGTTCCGAAGCCTCAAGCTTTGACTAAGGCACTATCGCGGCGCATCGAACAGAAGCCAAAGAAGCGAGAAACTGTACCGGGTTTTCCAAGCGTCGCGTGTCTCGAGCACACGGATTTTGCTCACAAGCGCAAGGTCTTTTATCGGTTTGTGAAAGAAATCTGTGGTCTCGACTGGATTTACGAAGACGAAGCCACGATCCCAATCGTCAACGCGATGGAAGTTTTTGACCAGACATTTGTGCCGCGTTGGAACGCAGGCGACTTGACCTACGATTTCTACTTTGACGAAGAGAGTTTCGAGTACGAGGGCGAAGCGTGGCAACGTAAGTGGGTGGCGGACACGGGAAAATACATCTTTACGACCACGCGGCGAAAGATGCGAAAGGTGGAAGTCATAGCTGACCATACAATGAGTCCCAAGCGTCGGAGGCGTTCGAGTCTCCTGAAGAATAGTGTTCATGCTAAGCATGAACCGGCTGGAGTCACGGAGATTGAAGAGACCGTGGAAATTGTTGAACACGTGGACCCACGCCGCAAGCAAATGCTGTTGGAAGAGGCCAAAGCCGCGTTCCAGAAAGCCGACAGCGACAACTCGGGGTTCATTGACGAGCGTGAATTTTTTTGCATGCTTACATCAGAACTATGTGAACCCGTGTCGAAAACCAACGCCAAGCAAATTATGAAGCAGTTGGACGTCGACGGCAGTGGCAAAATCGATTTCCACGAGTTTTTCCAGTGGTACGCGGTCGAGAAATGCCAAGACTACCCCGTGACGCCACAGATGGCACGTGCGCGTGCTCTGCTCCAGACAAAACGACGCGCAAAAGCGACTGCGGCCGCTGCTGTCCAGGCCAGCGTCACAGGTGGTCGCCAGGTGAAAGACGCAGTGGCGCGCAAGCACACAGACCAGCAACTCGCACACGACTGCAAAGGTGCATCTCCTGAGCTGATTGAACTACTGCAAGAAGGGTTTGCCAAGCCACTCGCCGAAAAAGCACTGACGCTTCACAACCACGACGTTGCGTTTGCCCGCAAATGGCTGCGTGACCGACAAGACCAAGAACAGCGCGAGCGAGACGTAGTTGCTCAGGCTCGTGCTGATAAACAAGCACACGCAAACGCAATCGCTAGTGAGAAAAAGCAGAAGCGACGCCAACGTATGGACGCCATGCGCAAGCGAGTGAAGTTATTGGCCATCGGACCTGATAAGAAAGAAGCCCACACAGCGCGCATGGAGCAAGCCCTCTCGAACCTCGAGCGTGAGCTCCAACTCGTGATCCAATAAATTGGCGACCAATAAATTGTCACCAGAAATACAAAATTGGGTACCATATGAATTATCACCCCGGGGGTACAGTAGTCCTGTTTTTCGATCATCTTGATGGGTCAAACGGAAACCAAAGCAGAAAAAATGGCGGGCATGAAAACAGCACCACCGGCGTCGGCCGCGGCCGGCGACACCAATGCCATCCGCATCATGAACGACGTCCATGCTCTGTATACCACCGGCGACGATGCACTGCTGACGCTGGCACGCAGCGTTGGCCTCGTGCTTCACGCGCCGCGCCGCAAAGTCAACGTCTTGATCATTGGCAACCACAGCGCCGGCAAGTCGTCGTTTATCAACTGGTACATTGATGACCACGTGCAGCGCACGGGCGTGGCAATCGAAACGCAAGGGTTTACGATCGTCACGAGCGGCAGCAAGAAAACGCTGGCGCCCATTAAAGGCGATTCGACCATTATGATGTATCCGCATTTGGCAAGTATGAAAACCAAGTTTGGCAAGCCACTAGTTGAAAACCTCGCGACCTGTGTAAGCACGTCGACGAAACGCCACTTTGCAATGGTCGACTTTATCGATTCTCCAGGGCTCGTGGATGGCGACATTTCGTACCCGTTCAATGTGAACGACGCGATTGTTGAATTCGCCGACGCCGCCGATTTGATTTTTGTGTTTTTGGATCCCATGGGGCAAGCGCTGTGTTCGCGCACGATGAGCGTGGTTAAAAGTCTAAACCACAAACATTTTGACAAGATGAAGTACTATCTTACCAAGGCCGACACGGTCCACAACCCCAAGGAACTCATGAAGCTCATGGTCCAGATCACGCAGAATATCAAGGAGCACATCAACAACCAGCACGGCCTCGAGATCCCCGCGATCTGGCTGCCTGACGGCAATGAAGCCGCCGGAAACAATACGCGGCAGCCAGCGCTGAATGGCGAGGTAAACCAGATTGCGGATCTGTGTGCAGCGATCGAAATGGCGATCCATCAAAAAGTGCAAGACAATTTGAGTCATGTCGAGACCGACTGCAATGCGGTATTGGAAAAGACTCAGGCTCTACTGGCGAAAAACGAGCTTGAGATTGCCGCGAAAAAGTCGCGCGAATTGGTTGCGGTGTTTTTCTCGGTTTGTGCGTGGACCATTCCTCTGGTCACGTTCCTCACACTCGTGGTACAATCCTTATGGAAGATGTTGTGTGTGGCTCGAAGACTCATCTTTTGTTATGGTTTTGATAGGGTGAGTTTGAGAATTTGCTGCCGGATGCCATTCTCCAAGCCGACTATGTCATGTCGTTTGTGCGTGCATTGTATGATGGCGTGCGGCCATTGCTTTTCAGCGACGGCGAGAAGCTCGGTGTGGTCGCGTTCACCAAGTTCTTTGGAGTCTCGATGGGTCTCTTTCTACTGCTGAACGGCATCTCCAAGGTGAGGCATTTTGTATAGGTACTGTCGCGACTGAGTAGTAGTATTCTAACGCTATTGCTTTGTGGAATCCACAGTTTACGTATGCGCGGGCCAACAAATTCCACACGCAAAAGCACGACGTGATCGCCCAGTGGAGGTGCGTCGTTCCACCAGTACTGGGTTTGTTGGCAGTCGCTCACCTTTTCTTTTGGACATGCAGAACACACGAGCAGATCATCCGGTCCATTGCCCAGCGCCGACAAGGTTCGTTTTGACTGGTATCGGTCTGTGACTATGATTGTCATTTCTTATTATCTCTGTTTAACTTCTTAGATCTCTTCCTCGCCTATGTACGCGACTACACACGCGTGGAAGACATTGCGGCGTAACCTTTTGCGTCCATGCGACTAAAAACACACCGTCCCTGAGTGTGGTGATACCCGACCAGAAGCTCCAGAGCCGATTATTAATGAAACAACATTCGAGGACCTCGGGTAATAAACAGACTGCCTCGCCGAAGGTAACCTACTGGTTTTTTTGTAAGGGATGCCGAACGCGAGATCTTATGAATTCTCGGATTTCAGAACTCCGGACAATCCAGAGACCTTCGTAAAGATGAGGTTGTCGCACTGTTCTCTCTGGTTGGGTGATCTGTGTGGACCATATCCTCACCGTACAGTAGTCGAAGCTTCTGGACCATCCAGACTTCGCCGCCGCATGCGAAGCCCAGGAAGGCTGCTCGATAATTGAAGCGGAATGCGAAATGAACCCATGTTGCGACGCCGTTTCGAATGATGTCATCGAGCAGCCAAGTGTCGTGTGATTGGTTCAAATTAGTTCTTGGTTTCTTCTTGGTAGCAACGGAAGTGAGTTCAGAGTGTTGGTCTCGACTTCAAACCTTCCAGAACTTTCGAACCGCCGTCGTGGCATACAAACTCCAAGTGAACGCTACAGCCTGCATCAACACAGATTCTGCCCATCTCCTTCGTATGCTTCGTGGCCGCCTGATCTAGAAAACATGCCCTTCAATCTCTCTCATTGGCTGTAATCTACGTCTGGGTTGGTATATAGCCAATCGAATCGCTTTATTACTCCATTCTCGATCATGTTCGATTTGTCTCGAAGCCCCTCTTGGCCTCTTGGCCAGTCACCCGAGATCTTTCCGTCCTCTCCTCTCTGGCACCCCAGCCCAAAGGCCGCTTCCTCTCTCACTTCGAAATTTGCCTCGGCAATCTCAAGGAAACTACTCCCTTTTCAAGCGAACTCTATCCAGCAACCATCATGGCTCAGTCAGTGTCTGGCGCGTCGGTCGGTATCGATCTCGGTACCACTTACTCGTGCGTCGGTGTGTGGCAGAACGACCGTGTCGAAATTATTGCCAACGACCAGGGCAACCGTACGACGCCGTCGTACGTGGCGTTCACGGACAGCGAGCGTCTCATCGGTGATGCCGCCAAGAACCAGGTCGCGATGAACGCCGAGAACACGGTGTTCGACGCGAAGCGTCTCATTGGTCGCAAGTTTAGCGACCCGATTGTCCAGGCCGACATCAAGCACTGGCCGTTCAAGGTGTCGCCCGGTGCCGGCGACAAGCCGCAGATTACCGTGACGTTTAAGGGCGAGAGCAAGACGTTCCAGCCCGAAGAGATTTCGTCGATGGTCTTGACCAAGATGCGCGAAGTTTCGGAAGCGTTTATTGGCAAGGACGTTAAGAACGCTGTGATTACGGTCCCGGCCTACTTCAACGACTCGCAGCGTCAAGCCACCAAGGATGCCGGTGCCATTGCTGGTCTCAACGTGCTCCGTATCATCAACGAACCTACCGCGGCCGCCATTGCTTACGGTCTCGACAAGAAGGGCGGCGAACGCAACGTGCTCATCTTCGACTTGGGCGGAGGTACCTTCGATGTGTCGCTCCTCAGCATTGAAGAAGGTATCTTCGAGGTCAAGGCTACGGCCGGTGACACGCACTTGGGCGGTGAAGATTTCGACAACCGTCTCGTTGACCACTTTGTGAGCGAGTTCAAGCGCAAGCACCGTAAGGACCTCATGACCAACCAGCGTGCCATGCGTCGTCTGCGTACGGCCTGTGAACGTGCCAAGCGTACGCTGTCGTCGTCGGCCCAGGCCTACATTGAAATTGACTCGCTGTTTGATGGTGTCGACTTTAACTCGACCATTACGCGTGCGCGTTTCGAAGACATGTGCGGTGACTACTTCCGCAAGACCATGGAGCCGGTCGAGAAGGTGCTTCGTGACTCGAAGCTCTCGAAGAGCCAGGTGCACGAAGTTGTCCTTGTCGGCGGCTCGACCCGTATTCCCAAGGTCCAGCAGCTCCTTTCGGACTTCTTTAACGGCAAGGAGCCATGCAAGTCGATCAACCCTGACGAGGCTGTTGCCTTTGGCGCCACGGTCCAAGCCGCCATCCTCAGCGGCAACGACCAGTCGGAGAAGCTCCAGGACTTGCTCTTGCTCGATGTGACCCCGCTGTCGCTCGGTTTGGAGACGGCTGGTGGTGTGATGACCACGCTCATTGCCCGTAACACGACCGTCCCAACCAAGAAGACCCAGACGTTCTCCACCTACGCCGACAACCAGCCGGGTGTGCTTATTCAGGTGTTTGAGGGCGAGCGTTCGATGACGCGCGACAACAACTTGCTTGGCAAGTTTAACCTCGACGGTATCCCGCCGATGCCGCGTGGTGTCCCGCAGATTGATGTCACCTTCGACATTGATGCCAACGGAATCTTGAACGTCTCGGCCGTCGAGAAATCGACCGGCAAGGAGAACAAGATTACCATCACGAACGACAAGGGCCGTCTGTCGCAGGCCGATATCGAACGCATGGTCGCCGAAGCCGAGAAGTACAAGTCGGAAGACGAAGCCAACAAGATTCGCATTGAGGCTAAGAACGGTCTTGAGAACTACGCCTACAACCTCCGTAACACGCTCAACGACGAGAAGCTCCAGAGCCAGATCCCTGAAGATGACCGCAAGGCTATCGACGACAAGGTCACTGAGGTCATCAACTGGTTGGACGCCCACCAGTCGGCCGAGAAGGAGGAGTTTGAAGCCAAGCAGAAGGAGCTTGAAGGCATTGCCAACCCGATCTTGCAGAAGATGTACGCCTCGGCCGGTGCCGCCGGTGGCATGCCGGGTGGTATGCCCGGTGCTCCGGGTGCACCTGGTGCCCCAGGCCCGGCTCCGTCGGCCGGCGGCGACCAGGGCCCGAAGATTGAGGAGGTCGACTAAGTGCACAGCTCTGTTAAACTTCAGAGGCGCGTCGCCTGGCTCACGACATTATTAGTGAGCCACTGAGAAAGTGACGCGCGTGCATGCGACGGATGCAGTTTTGCATCGTGCTGTTTGCCTCCAAGACTTTGCAATGGGACTTAGTTTGACTGTACGGGTGAAGAGCAGATATTTTCTACAGTAGAGAGAGAATGAGAGAGAAAGCACTTAAACAAATCGATCCGCCATCGTTTACCGATTCAACTCCATTGTTTTTCTTTATCGTTCATGTTCGCATCTAAGCTCACCAGACATTAGCGCGATGTGAACAATTCGAGACACCAGTAGCAATGGACAAGGATAGCTTTAGCGTGACAACCACGCGGGTCCCGACGACTCGAGGAGCAACGAGTCATCTTTCAACCTTAGTGACGTGACGCGGAGGACGGAGGTGAGGAAGGCGTAGAAGGCATTGCACATGCCCAGACCCAGAACGGTCTCCATTTGCACCGAATTGCTGAGTGCTATCATAGACGCAGCGAGTTTCCACAAACTCCATCGCGCTGGACGGAGGGCTAACTCTGGATGTTGGAGCGGTGGCGTACGCTCTCGCTAGTGCTTCATTCACACAATAAAATGCTTCTCATTTCTTTCATGCTGTACATCGTCGCTGATGGTAAGAGCAAAGGACGGAGAGCTCCAGCAGTTTGGCAGCGTTCATGTTTCACACTTTGGTGAACTAGTTTCATGAAATTTGAGAATCAAAGGTCGTTCGTACTTCGCAGAATGCACCTGATTTCGTACCTAACCGGATATGTGTTTTCTACGATGGGTTCTCCTGCGTCCTGAGATGTTGCAACAAGCGGAAGAGCCGCCATCGCCTGACGCCACTTCTGAAGGCCGAGCAGCGCTCCTCTTTCTCTTCACGCTCCGCCGTGCCCACCACCTCTACGTCCTCAGCTCTTTATACCAATGGCAACCAGTCTATCCAGTCCTGCTGGATCGCGCGGCTCTAAGACAGCGGCGGCCGGCGGCGATCCATACTATGTCTTCAAAGAGTGCGTTTTTCTAAAAGTCTACTCTCGTTTTTGCATGAAGAGGAATCTAAAGGCGCTTTGAGTATGACAGTGAGCTTGAGAGTAAGGTATCTGCCGTCCATCAAAAGTATGCCACATGGAAAGCCATCTACGACGCGATCGATTCGTCACTGGCAAAAGACCTCCCGAGTCTAACCACACGTGCGTTGTTGATCTGAATTTCTACGTATCGATTAATGCGAATCGCTGATCAACATGGGTGGATTCTGCTGGAATAGAGATCGCAGCGGCAGTGGCGTCGGCCGAAAAGTCGCTCAAGTTTCTAGAGCAGACGATCGTCATGGTCGAGGCCAACCGATCCAAGTTTGAACACATTGCCAATGTATTGGGCCCATTGCATATTGCCACAGGAGATGTATCGGCGTCTAATACGATACTGTGCAATGTACTGATGTACTCTAGGCGGAAATTTCGGATCGGAAAGCGTTTGTATCGTCGACAAGAATGGTGAGGAGCTGCTGGATATGGATCGATCACCTGTGGCTTGGGTTGAATCTCACACTCGACCAATCATTATAGGAATTGCTCGCTGTCTCCAGCGAGATTGCATCCGATGCCGTCAAAGCTCGTGTCCGCAAAGAAGAACAAAAGGTGCGTTTGGAGAAGAAGACCTTCCTAGGTGTTCGTAGACCAAACCGTCTTTCCTTTTTTTCTAGGCGTTCAAGCCGCTGGCGTCGTCTCCGTCGTCGAGCCGGAAAGACGATGGCAACGAACGATTTTTGCAAGACGAGACAGGACGCCAAACGCAGCTTATGCGGGAGCAAGACCAGAACCTCGATGGTCTCCACACTTCGGTCGCCCGGTTAAATGACGTTGCCATCACAATCAACCATGAAATCAAGTCCCAAAACAAGTACGTGGATTTAGAACTCAGGGATGTCGATTAGATGATCTCGTATCTTAGAATTTGGCTTTGGATTGTAGGATGCTGGATGGTCTCACCGATGAGGTGGACACGGCCCAAGAGCAAATGAATTTTGTCATGGACCGGATGAGCAAGCTACTCAAGACAAAAGGTGTGGGTCTAGAGAGGTGGAGACAAAGAGACTGGTTGTACTGACTCAACGTATCTTTCTAGACAAATGCCAGCTCGGACTCATTTTGTTTCTGGTGTTTGTGCTCGTGGTGATGATCTTCCTCGTCATCTATACGTGATCGAGCTTAGAGAATTATACTACCCCATCATACAGACTTTGTGTCAAACCTCTTTCTCATTTGTTTTGTGGTGCATGACGAGCCACTGTTGTCTAGTACGTGAGTTCCAGAGTCCCAGACTGGGCTGGATTTGATCCGGTCGGGTTAGTCCCTGTGGACGGCATTGCGCTTTGGGTGTTTTTTTCTCGGTATCCATAACTTACACGTTCATCCACTAGTGGGTCTAACAATTATTCGTATCTCATGATCGACGGGACTAATCACGACGACAATAGAATTTTCAGAGTTCGAATTTCTCCGTTGTTTTCCCAATGTAATCTCCAGGTGCATGCCAATAGTGCCACGGCAGAGCCTATTGAGTCGACAAGACGAAGATGAAGCCAGCGGCAACAACCAAGACATTACCGCGCAGGCATCAATTGTCCAGATCGAAAAGCGCTCGAACTCGTCGCGTTTTAGTGGGCGACCTGGGGGTGACATCGCTCATTGTTGCTGCTCGATGTTGCCAAACCGTCGTTGGCGACCCCATGATAGACTGAACTGAACACCAATACTCGATATATCGAATCGTACCAACTTTTCCCTTGTCAAAGGGCACCATTTTCTTGGCTGTAAAATCGTCAGATAAAAACCGGTTTTCAGAGTAATTTCTGCTGTAATTTCATTGTGATTTCTGCAAGAAAATCGCAACACTGAGACCGCCTAATGTCTCCTTCTATCAACACGTCTTGGGTTCCGACTTTGGTCGTGGCAACGTCCTACCTGTGTGACCCGATGGCGGCATGAGGTATGGCATGTAGGACGCCCCGGAGCTCGAAGGCGGCGCCGCCCGAGACATCAGAAAGGACGTCGGCAACGACGCCAGCGTGGTCGCCGCGGCCGAGATCTTGGTCGGGCTCCCCCCTGTTGGTGCCGCCACCGGCAAGGTGGCCTCCGACACCGCGTCCTCCGCGTCAGGGTGGCCGCGCTGCACTTTTTTCTTGCGGTCCAGTTTCCGCTGGTTCGCGTTCGCTCGCAGGCGGTGATAATTGCAAAGATTGTGATTGTCGCCGCACGACTTGAGCGCCCGCGGGTTTCCGCATTTGCCCGTGCGGTACTTACACTTTAATTCTGGTGGCGGCGCACAAGCCGCGTCTTCAATCCTCATGACCGGCGCGTCCTCCGCGGTCGGGGACGTCGATGTCGACGCAGCGGGTGGCGGGGCTGCGTACGGGACGGCGAGCGGCTGGACACGAAGACTAGGGAGGGTCGACCGGTGGTCCTTGAGTGCTGGATCAAAAACGTCGCGGAACCGCGGCAATTTGATCGTCGACGGCGGCGCGACGTCAACGTCATGCCCGTTCTCTGACTTGTGCTTCTTCAGTGTCACCAACAACGACTGCATCGAGATGGGCGAGTCCGATGGCGCCGTGGACGTAGCCGTGGACGACACCTTCACAGCCGTGGGGTCTACCTCAAAAGCGGTGTGGGCGGCGCCTGGCGTGCCTTTGCCACTAGCCCCGGGCAAGACACTCACGTTGCCGTCCGCATTCACAAACACCGACATCGAAAGATGGCGGTCGTCGTGGTCGTCTGGAAGCGGCATGCGACTGTGCGGCCGACAGACCGCTGTGGCTGTTGCCGTCGCATTCACGCGGTGCGGATGTGGATGCGGATGCGGTGCGCGGCGGTCGTCACGTCGCGCCATGAGCGTCGCCTTGTTTTGCTGCAATAGCAGATGCACGCCGGCGACAACAGCGTCGCCGTGTGGAGGCACCCGACGTTTAGACGCCACGACCGCTTCGGCCGCGGTCGGCGCCGGCCGCTTCTTCAGCAGCGGTTGGCTATTGCTGAGATTCACAAGCGCAATGGCTTCCTGTTCCAGCGCGCGGCGGGCGTCGTCGTCCAACATGCTGATGTGGTTAGTCTGGCGATAGTTAGACCTGGCCACCGGATACTATGTCGGTGTTGATGCTGTTGTTGGTTGTTGAGGTGGAGAATCCTGAGTCGAGTGAGGGTGCGTCGCGTGGGCGATTTATAGGCGGGGGCCGTGTCTCTTATGCTCGTCCCTGCCCACCAGTCCACTGCGGTCCAAACTTGAGAATTCGATCTGTGTATCTGAGTCGGTACCGCCCGGTCTCTGCACGCACTCAGCAGCTGGTTTGAGGTTGGGGGATGCTTGTTTTGTTGGCGCTCTCTGCTTCGTTGCCAGTTTGGGTTTGTTGGTTGGCAGAAGCGATTGATCGAATCGACCGAACCACTTTGCAACCCAGACGCAGCCTTCGTATTGGATTGCCGCCTTCTGGATCCAGACGACTAGTGATCCGGCTTATTCCAGGTTGATTGGTGTCGGGACGGATACTACCTGAGAAGAGGCAAATTGAGGACTGAGCAGCCAGAAGCTTGAGCTGTTGAGGCAGGGAACGGGCTGAAGCTTAGGCTTATTCCTTGAGTGACAACTGAACAAAGCTAATGGGATGTGGCCACACAGCAGCACAGTGGACGCGATTGTGGTCGGTGGTCGGAAGCTGCTGCGCGAGAGGTAAGAACACGAGAGAGAGTGAAGAGTTTCTAAGGCGAACAATAGTGGGCGTTAATGGCTGGTAGATGCCGCTTATGTTTGCACACTGTGTGCAGATCGTAGCGTCTCATGAAAACCACGCCATGTCCAGGCCGTGGAAGTGGCCAATACGGTACAGTCTCCGAAATGCCCAAACTGGCCTCTTGGCAATCTGGAAATCAGAAAGAAAGCACCAAGAACACGCCAGAGAAAGAACGCTGTTAACGGATCAGCCGGTGGTTGTAGGTACAGTACGCGCTCAACCTTATAGGGAAAAATTGGGAAAAGTGGAATCGCTTTCAGGATGCATCTACGGGTATGCAACAATTCTTATTCCTATGCCATGCAATTTGACGTGTCGAGTCGACATTCAGGATCGAAACATGCCATGCTTGGCGTGAGTAGCACGAAGGAGTCCATCAGAATCCATCCGATGTGAGGAAGGGGCATGATGCCCTAGTGGCTTAGATCGGATGCAAATTCCGCCTCGGCACTTACGGTTTTTCAGAGCTTCAGCCTGGAGTCGAGGAGTCCGGCTGAATGGATCGTTCCTGGCAGGACCGATCAGTTCAGCCCATCTGTTGCTTGCTATCTCAGAATCCAACGAACAGTCCATGTGGTTTATCAACCTCCCAAAGTTGATAGATATCACCGCAGCGACTCAGATCTGGTAACAACAACTGGGCGATCCATCTTCAACTTGCAGGATGGATGGGAAAGTTGAATGGTATCGATGGGACTCCTCCCAAGCAGCATCACGATGCAGCGACGTGCGTTTGTCTGCCACAGATCGCATCGTCCCGTGCGCACCGTTCGCAGACCGTGGCGGAAGCGTTTTCTTCACTCGCGACTCGCCTGACGCCTCTTCGTGACGTCCCGACCGGAGCTTATTCGGACCTGAGAACATCTGAGAACAAGCGTATGAATGCATGCAGCTTGGGGCCGGCGCGGACGTACGTAGGGGCGCTCGCACCGCACATTCATCGTGGCCTCTGTTGTTGGAATCCAACGCATGACCGTTGGATAGAGGGTGGAAGTTCAACGTCCGAACGAGACACGGCGACTAAGACGTGCCCTGTAATGCCTCGTCGCGTCCAACGCGGACCTTTCTGTTTAGGTCCCTAATGACAGCCGCCAACGTTCGTTCATTCTTCGGTTAGTCCCGATCCTACAGTTAGGCGAATGGTTTGTTGGTCGCGCCGCGTCCCGGTCCAACAGTCGGCCTGGATCGCGCTTCGAGAACTTCGAGAACTTCGAGAACGGATTGGAACTAGAGCTCCTGCTTTGTCGCTACGGGCTTATCTTCTGATCTATCCTGCCCTCGAACATACCGTGGAATGATGTGCTTAGTCTTCAAGCTACCAAGCGCTGCACACACGCGTCTAGCCAATTTCTTCCTTCAAGTCTAACCAATGTCGGACGCATCGGCGACCGCCGTCACCGGCCAGTCGGTCGGCATTGATTTGGGTACGACTTACTCGTGCGTCGGCGTTTGGCAAAACGACCGCGTGGAAATTATTGCCAACGACCAGGGCAACCGCACGACACCGTCGTACGTGGCGTTCACCGACACCGAACGGCTCATTGGCGATGCCGCCAAGAACCAGGTCGCTATGAATGCCCACAACACGGTATTTGACGCCAAGCGCCTCATTGGTCGCAAATTCACCGACGGTGTCGTGCAGGCCGATATCAAGCACTGGCCGTTCAAGGTCGTGGCTGACGCCGCTAACAAACCGCAGATTGTCGTGACCTTTCAAGGCGAGACTAAACGGTTTTACGCCGAAGAGATTTCCAGCATGGTGCTCACGAAAATGCGCGATATTGCCGAAGCCTATATCGGCAAGCAAGTCAAGAATGCTGTGATTACGGTCCCCGCATATTTCAACGACTCGCAACGCCAAGCAACCAAAGACGCCGGCGCGATCGCTGGTCTGAACGTCTTGCGGATTATCAATGAGCCCACGGCCGCGGCCATTGCCTATGGCTTAGACCGCAAAGGTGGCGAGCACAATGTGCTCATCTTCGATCTGGGCGGTGGCACGTTTGATGTGAGTTTGCTCACGATCGAAGAAGGCATTTTCGAAGTCAAGGCCACGGCCGGCGATACGCACTTGGGCGGCGAAGACTTTGACAATCGCTTGGTCGAGTATTTCGTCGGCGAATTCAAGCGTAAGCACCGCAAAGACTTGACGACCAACCAGCGCGCGTTGCGTCGGCTCCGCACGGCCTGTGAACGCGCCAAGCGCACGCTGTCGTCGTCGGCCCAAGCCTATTTGGAGATTGACTCACTCTATGAAGGGATTGATTTCAATGCGACCATTACCCGGGCCCGCTTTGAAGATTTGTGTGCTGACTTTTTCCGCAAGACCATGGAGCCCGTCGAGCGCGTGCTCCGCGACGCCAAGCTTGCAAAGAGCCAAGTCCAAGAAGTTGTGTTGGTCGGCGGCTCGACGCGGATCCCCAAGATTCAGCAGCTCTTGTCGGAGCTGTTTCACGGCAAGGAGTTGTACAAATCGATCAACCCTGATGAAGCCGTGGCGTTTGGCGCGACGGTCCAGGCCGCGATCCTCTCGGGGAGTGATAAGTCGACCAAGCTCCAGGATTTGCTACTGCTCGATGTGACGCCCTTGTCGTTGGGGTTGGAGACGGCTGGGGGTGTGATGACCACGCTGATTTCGCGCAATACGACGGTTCCCACGAAAAAGACCCAGACGTTTTCGACCTATGCCGACAACCAACCGGGGGTACTGATTCAAGTGTTTGAAGGCGAGCGGACGATGACGCGCGATAATCATTTGCTGGGCAAGTTTTCTCTCGATGCCTTGCCGCCTATGCCGCGGGGGGTTCCGCAGATTGACGTGACGTTTGACATTGATGCCAACGGCATTTTGAATGTCTCGGCCGTTGAAAAATCGACTGGCAAGGAAAACAAGATTACGATTACCAACGACAAGGGCCGTTTATCGCAAGCCGAGATTGACCGCATGGTGGCCGAAGCCGAGACCTACAAGGATCAAGACGAGCGCCACAAATTGCGGGTCGAAGCCAAAAATGGCTTGGAAAATTATGCGTTTGCTCTCCGGAATTCGCTCCAAGACGAAAAGGTGAGTGCCCAACTTGGGGCCGACGACAAACAGACGTTGGAGGATGCCATTGCCGCCACGATTGCGTGGTTAGACGCCCACCAGGCGGCGGACAAGGACGAGTACGATGTCAAGCAAAAAGAGCTGGAGACGGTGGCGAATCCGATCATGCAAAAGGTGTATGCGAGTGATGCGGGTGCTGGTGGAGGAGGAGTACCACCTGGTGGAGGAGGAGGAGGACAGGGAGGAGCGGAAGGGCCGAAGATTGAGGAAGTTGATTAAGGTCGTGGTGAGCTACTCTTCTCCCGCGCGTGCGAGTATTTCCGTGTGCGAGAGTGCGACTTCGTTTTCGTTCATGGCGCTTTATTCCGATCATCTAGCTGAGTGGAGATTTAGTCGTGTGTTTACGCCACTAAAACCGTATTTAGCAACTATTTGGGCCTGGTTTTGTGCGCAGGATCTGTTCTAACGCGATCTTGAAAGGTCATGTCGAATTTTGAAATTGCACGCAGCTCACAAACCCACTCGCCACACTTCAAATGGACTCGCCCCTGCCGTCACCGCGGCTCGCGCGCAAGGCTTCGAGCCTTCCCCCGGCGTTAACCCCTATGCTCAAGACCCTCGGGCTCGAAGAAGACGATCCTGAAGACGTCTTTGAGATCCACAGCAAAGAAGGCGCCGGGGCCTTTGGCCGAGTCTTCCGCGCGAGCTATCGTTCCGACCCTAATCGATTGGCGGCACTCAAAGTGATTCCTGTTGCACTAGAGGCCGGTCAGCGGGGCGAAGACATTGAAAATGTTCGGCGGGAAATCCAGTTTCTACGCGAGTGCGACCACCCGAATGTCGTAGCATTCTACGGCGCGTACTACAAAGACCACGCGCTGTGGCTGGCCATGGAGTACTGCGGCGGCGGTTCCGTGGGCGACGTAAGCCGCCGGCGCAATCTGTTGGAAGACGAAATTGCCATCATCACCCGCGGGGCGTTGCATGGGCTGGCCTACTTGCACGCGCGCAAGAAAATCCACCGCGATATTAAAGGCGGAAATATCCTTTTGAGCAGTACAGGCGAAGTCAAAATCGCCGATTTCGGGGTCTCGGCCCAGCTTAAAGATACCATGTCGCGGCGCGGGACATTCGTTGGCACGCCGTATTGGATGAGCCCCGAGATGATCCAAGATAGTGATTACGATTACAAAAGCGATATTTGGTCTTTGGGCATTACGCTCATCGAGCTGGCCGACCAAAAGCCACCGCTGTTTGACGAGCACCCAATGCGTGTATTAATTCAGATTCCGCGGAATCCCCCGCCGAGTGTCAAGCAGCCGACGGCGTGGTCGCCTTTGCTCAGTGTGTTTCTCCAATTTTGTCTGCGGAAAGATCCCAAGGAACGACCGAGTGCGGTAGACTGTTTGGGACATGCGTTTATTCAGCGCGTGGAAGCGATGCCGTATGTGTTTGCTGAAGGGATGGAAGCGAGGCGTCTTGCAGAAGCGGAGGCTCCGGCGGAAGCGGATGCCGCTGAAGGTGTAGCTGACCAAGCAGCAGCGGCTGAGGGCAACGAGAAGACAGCCAAGTCGCTACAGGCTAATTCCACAAGCGGTCGGACCATGGGCTCGCTGACAAGTACTAGCGCACGCGACTCGGAAGTGATGGCCGACGACGTGACGCTGAGAGCGCGTCCATCCAAGTTGATGATTGAGCAGCCGCCGCCAGCGCAAACCGAGGAAGATTTTGAGGCAAAAGCTGATGAATCGATTGAACTGGAGCGGCAGATTCTCTCGCATCCAAGCACAGAAGATGATGAGGCGGGCGTCACGACCCCGCGTGACAGGGAGAGCGTTGTAGACGAAGTCTTGAAACTCTCGCCCACGGCGGCTCGCTCCATGAGTCCAAATAGTAGCTGCTCCGAAGTCGACGACGACGGAGAAAGCAATGACGCAGCCGCAGAGGGCTTTGCGTTCCGCCATGACCCTTCTGCTACTGTGGCAAAGAAACCACCAGTCGAAATGGTTTCGGGTGATGAGCTATTGCAGCTCAGTGTTGATGACTCGTTCGAGATGCCAGCAATGACACTCATCAGCAAGATTCAGGCCGCGGCGTCGACGCTCGCGGGCCAGAGCACACGGCCACGAGTCGCTGCCCTACCCATCCCAGTCTCACCACCTCTTCCGCTGCCGCTCTCTTCGGCGCCATCTCCCATTTTGAAGGCCTCCAGAAAAGGGTCAGTACTGGATGAATCGCGTCTTCCGTCGCCCTCGTCCTCCTCCAGTGATCCACCACCACCGCGACCGGCAGCGGTCATTCGACGCGACCTATATTCGTTTTCCCGGACGGATTCCATCAGCCGAGCCGTCCCACCCACTGGAGAAGAAAACACTAGCAGCCGCAGTGGGGGCTGGACAAATCCCCTCGCACAGCTCACGATGCCGTCCCACGACCGCGTCAACTCGCTGCTGTCCTCACTCTCCGCGAGCACCTCGCGATTGCTCCTCCCGCCTCCGCAACCACTCGATGTTTCGACGGAGCTTGACAGTCGTGCGAGTCTTCACAGCATTAGCCGACCCTCCCATCCTCCCCCATTGTCGTCGTCGATTCAGATGACCAATTCCATCTCCTCCTCATCGCACAATCCCTTTATTGGCTCGCCATTCCGCGTCTCCCACCCACTCAACGTTACCTACAACACTGTAGACGCCAAATTCGAAGGCGTTCCCACCAACCCCGAGTGGATGGCCGTCCACCAACAGTTTGGCCTTCCCCTCGCCCACCTTAAGTGCCGCTCCAATTCGACGACGCCCCACGTCCCCGCACTGGTCCAGATGTTGCGGCGCGAGCTATTCCGACGTGACGGTCTCCACTGCAAATACATTTACCGTGTATCCCCGGAGCAGAGCGAGCTCCAGCACGCCAAGCAGATGATCCAGCGCGGTGCCTTCGATCCCACCAGCGTGAGTGATCCGCACGTGTTTGCCAGTCTCCTTAAGATCTGGCTCCGTGACTTGCCAGTGCCATTGTTAGGTGCGTTGAGACGGAGCGACCTCGCGGCGGTGGTCGAGCGTCTCGTCTCACCAGACGACCGCGATGTTGGAAGCGGAGGTAACGATGCGACGCGTGAGATTGTGTTTGCAGTGGCATTTCCAGACGTCCACGCAGTCGTGACGACCGCAGTGCTCGCCCCACTGCCGACAGGCGAGCGAGCAGTGCTGCTGTGGCTTGTAGACCACATGCTCGAGGTCATTTCTCAGAGTGCACTCAATGCCATGACGGCCCAGAGCCTTACGGTGGTGATCGCCCCCAATGTGTTTCGCTGGGCCGCGACGACGCCGGCCGAGGCGAGTGCGATCTCCAAGCAGGTCGCGACACTACTGCGGGTGCTGCTGGCGTGGCGGCAACGGTGCCGAGGCGGAGGAGGAGGGGAGCGAGACGGTGGGGCATCTGGCGAGCGTGAGACTTGCTCGCTGTCTGTGCGATCACGAACGGGGAAGACAGAGGGTACTGCTGCTGTCCACAGTTTGGGGGCATCGGTCTCGATTCGAGATAGCCTCAATGGTCTCCGTTTGTCGCTTCATGGGATCCCCAACAGTTCGGTATCTCGTGACTCGACGGTCTCTAGTATCCTACGCCGATCCAATTTGCCGGTCGCGGCCTCGAACCATTTTGTATCGGCCTCCTATAGTGAAGATCATTGCAAATCCGATGAGAGCTCGTCCGAGCCGTCGGTGCAACGCGTAGTATCACTCGAGATGATGCTGCGGGACTGCGTCGATGGACTCTGGAATGAACTGCCTCTCTCCATCATGCTGGACGATCCACCGCCGATCGTACGCTCGCTCCATGCGAAATTTCAGCGAAATATGCTCTCACTGATAGCAGAACATGCTCGACGGCCCCAGGAGAGACGATGGGCTACCGAGCGACTCGAAACTCTCGAGGACAAACCAAAGGCACGGCTCGTGGAACAAGATACGACGCTGAACCTGCCGCTGTCGCTCCGTGTGTACGCGCGCTGGCTCCACGCAGTGCTCGAGTTCAAGGCGTTCACAGCGCTGCTCCAGCAAGAACGCCTTGTCAGAGACCGTCTCGAGAAGCGGTGGCCAACGCACTCGTTCACAGCGGACAGCACCAGTGGATCTACGGTGGAAAACGCGTTTGCAATGAGCCAGCTCTTGGTGCTGGCAGCAACTGACCAGCACTACAATAGCTCCGTGCAAAAGACGGACGAGACAGAGCAAGCCATGCTCGACGGCGCCGCGACGTACTTGCGTGTGCTCCACCAGTCCCTTACGAGCTATGGAAAAGAGACATCCACTGTCATGCCACTGGCCGAAGAGCTCGTGGCGAATGGGAAACAGGAGCCGGCGCTGGGGAATCTGCTGGTGGCAATGAGTAGGTCGTACACGAGTCGATATCACTTAGAGACATACTATCGAGACATCGTAGCGATGGTAGAACGGTCGCTTCAGCTTGATACGAGGCGTTGATGGACGAGAGTCTAACGCCTAACTGAAAACGCAAATCACTAGTAGTATTAATGGGTCGCCTTGTGTGGTGGTCGCTGGGTTTGGCAGCAGCATGAGCCGTCGACGAATCTGCAGAAGGTGTCTCGATATTAGACCGCTGCTACCGTAAGACCCAAGCCATCAGCGTACCCCCTTCAGACAGAATGTACATGTACAGTATACAGTATACAGTCCATTGTGTCCATATCCATAGTACATGTGATGCCTTCAAAGGGGCCTTACTTGCGAAATGTTTTGACGACCGAGCCCATGATACCGCCGCTTTTCTTCTGTCCGCTGACCGACGATGACGATGACGAGGCCGAGGAAGAGCTGGTGTGGCCCCACAGTCGCGAAGTCTTGGTCTCCTTGAGTTTCTCGTGGATCGTAGCCACGGTCTCCACTGACAGGTGCGAGTACTTGCCCGTCTCTCTGCACAACCCACAAATCGGTAGCGCATGAGTGATGAAGAGATACGCAATAGAAAATACAGCGTACCGTTGGTGTGGATCCAGAAACTTGTCGGCTTCGCCCGACAAAAACAGCTCGACAAGCTGTGTGAGGGCCGAGAAACAGTCGCGGAGCTGCTGGACCGAGACCGTGCCAATAAATTCCAGGAGGGCATCCAAATTCCGCTTGAAATTCGAGATACCGGCCATCGTGAGCTTTTTGACTTGGGTGCCACACAGAATCTGCTCAATGGATTTGCAAATGTGGATGCACGAGGCAAAGTGCACGGCTTCGCGGACAACGGCCGGCAGCGGCGCGAGCTGAGCAAAGGTCACTCGGAGGTAGTTGATCAAATCCCACATGGACGGGTCCGGCTGGAGCGAGATTTCGGTCGGTGTCCAGTTGATAAAGTAGAACGATGACAGCAACTCGTCAATCTTCTTAAGCTGCTCAGATGGATAAGGCACAGGTAGACCATGGCCAATTAGGAGCTGCTCAATCGCTGGGACGTACCATGAGTTCGCAGACCATGTCTTGGGCCCGTGTCATGGTCGACTCGAATCTACAGTCAATTTCGGTTAGTATTTTGAGTCACAGTGCCCGAAAGCAGTGTGACGCACTTTTTTTTTGCGCCGGCTTTGTTCATGAGGCGGCGGCTCGAATTGGGTTTTGCCAATGCAGTCGCCCGCGTCAGTGTGTTGACGCTGTAGCCGTAAGTCCGTGCTTCCCACACCTCGGTCTGGGCTTTGACGACTGCATCAAAGCGGTCGCAAGCATTCGCGAGGTAGCACGCGTTTGTGCCCATGGCAACCGCCTACGTAATAGTAGTACATGAGACCACATGAGCTATAGAAAGCTGCGGTTTTAGAACCGTACCATGGAGACCTGGAGATCGGATCGCTCGTCAATGACTTGGTTCAGGACATCGTTCAACGACCCCAGCGCTTCGATCGTGTCGTCGCGCACAGCGTCGCCCCAGTCGTTGATGTTGAGGTACTTTTCATACTCGAACATTTGCTGCACGAGTGCTTCGACTGTATTGCAGCTCTGGAAGACAACCTACAAATATTCATCGCGAAGTCATCAGCAAATGTGCAACTGATCGACAGATCACTAGTCACTTACCGCTGTGAAAGGGAGTGTGATCATATCGCCACTCAAGTCAACGCCTTTCAGTAGCTTGTCTTCTTGGCCTTCGAGACCGCACGTCGCCATCGCCTATCAGCCAGCACCTAAAGTCAGAAATTAGTTGCTGATAGAAACGACGCTGACACTAACCACTGCGAGATCTTTGCGAGAAACGCGCGTGTTCTGGAACGTATCAGTGGTCATAAAGGTCTTAAGCTGCCTACAGGGCGAAAACAACAGTCTGTCAGCCTCGAGCCTCCGGGTACTCATGATTTCCTCAATATACTTCATGGTGTCGCCCAGCAACGAGTGGCGGTAGTGGGCACCGAGCCGGCGGAACGTATCAAATAATGACGTTGTGTTGTACTCGTGGATCTCGTCACTCAGTGCCCGCGCACACATGATAGCACAGCGTTTGATCTGAAGAATGGTGTCGGGCGTCTCAATGCGCAAGATCGACGACGTGATGATGCCACACAGCGACTGCACCACGAGGTGGAAAATGCCGTTGATTTCTTTCTTGGACAATAGCGCTTCGTTCGAGTATTTCCACAGCAATTGCTCGAGGCAGAAGGCCCCCGTGAGCTTCCGGAAGAGCTCTTCGTGCTGCCCGACAAACCGATCGGGCGTGATCATGGCAACGTCGCCCGTGAGGAACGATGGCAACTGGAGCTGGGGCTGTGTGGAGACAGAGGTTAGTGCGGACTGTGAAGAGGTGTAAGAAGGTCGATACATACCAAGCGGTTGGCGTTGTAAAAAGCAGCGAGTTCCGGGACTTGGTTCATGACGCGGTAGACGTGGAGAATGCGGAGTATGGGCGAGAGCATCGTGAGCGTGTGCTTCATGTAGCCGCTGTGGATGTTGTTTTTCTCACGCAGCAAATTGGCATCGGAATTCAGCACTTTGAGCGACGGCAGTTTGGCGATCTCATCAGGCGCCGAGGCTGATGCTGCCGCTGACTGTGAGTTAAACGAATTGGTCTTGGGAGCGCTCGAAGAGGAAACGACGCCGCTGCGTGGTGTGGAGGCGGCAGTAACCCCACGCGGCGTACTGGGAGAAGCTGTGATACTCAAGGCAGCGGCTCGTGGTGTGGCGGCTGGCGTTGGCAATCCGCACTTTTCGAGAATGTCCTGTTCGTAGTACTGCTCGTCCACTTGGTTCTCAAACCGCGTGACGGCAAACTCCCCAATTGACTATCCCAGCTTCAAATTAGTTTTATCCAGTTTAATTATTTTTGAAGCACGTACCATGGACGCGGCGCGGATATCTTCTAACCACGTGGACACGCCGCGCTTGGCTTCTTCTTTAATAGTCTCCATGGCCGTGTGCATCCAGTCGTTCATGCGCTGCGGAAACAATTGCCCCTACAGATTAATAAATCACAGTTCAAAATCAAAGCAGCCACCAGCAACCGCTGAAGCGTGAGGAAAGTATACCCGAAAGCCGGCGATCTCACCACGCAGTTCTTCCAGCACTTTAAGGGCGTGGAAGAGCTTGCCCTGCTGGATGTACCCATCAATCGAGGTCGCGAGCCCGACCTAAAAGAGATAGTTACCCACACACTGTGAGGGTAGACTCCATAGACGTTGGTGCTAGCGACCGTACAATGCGTTGGCACTGCTGGAGCTTTTCGATCGAGTCGTCAATGTCGTGCTGGACACGGTAGCACGCGTCCAGTGAGTCGTACACTGACAAAACACCGGACGTGGCTCTCGCGAGCTCATGTTGGAAGCGCTCGATATCTCTCTACGAAGTATACCATCTCAGCAATTGCGTGTAGGGGTATAGTAGTGTCTAGGTGGTTTGTCTACCTGGAGCTTGGCGACGTCGGCTTTCATGCGCACGATTTCTTCGATCGAGTCGACAAACTCTTGGTAGTTGGCACTGCAGACGCCGCGGATTTCGTTCTCTTTGGCGACCGCATAGGCCTGCAGACTCGCTATGCATAGTTTACATTAGTAATACAGAATACATGAGGAAATGGTCGTGTGGACGCACCAGTAAAGTGGCTGCCCCACTGTTTCTCTATCGCGAGTTGGATACCGGACGCCACGCGCGCGTGGGACTGCGCAATGTTCTCGACCAGCACTTCCCACTCACTCTTACTCTGCCAAACGCGCATGGCATCGCTCGATGCAGCGGCAGCCGAGGAGACGGACGCGAGCACCATGACGCAGCGCACGTTTCCCTTTGGCGCGGGATGGAAAGAGTGGAAAAGCTGGCGCGCGGCGTTTGAAGATCGCGGCAGAGTACTGAAATAACAACCACATTAGTTAGGTTAGCCTAGGTTCATCGCGACGTCCAGTTGGCTGCATCCTCGTCAGTTGGCTGCTGGACACATACTTTTCTTCAGTCTAGATATCGGTACATGTCACCGGTAGACAGAGGAACGAATATGAAGAGATCGACAAGGATAAAGCAGAGCTCTGCTATATGTCGGCTGCGGCTGAAGAAACCACTTCATCAAAGTGTTCTCCATGCAAATCTGCTGCGCGCAGTGGCGTTGGTGGCGACATCCTGGTTCGAGGATGTGCTCAACTGATGATTGCATATTTGAAACGCCCACAATCTTCACACGCCAACGCCAACGCCAACGTCATGTGCCAAAGTCACGCGCTTTTGAAGGGAGGAGCGCCTCCAGCCTTTCCAATGCATCCCCTGACGGCCATGGCGCGGATACCAAACAAAGACCGCATCAGCAGCGTCCAACAAATGCCCAAGCTGCGTCCATCGTCCATGTGGCCGCGTCGCCATGCCACCGTCGCCAACGCCCTTGCGGCACTAGCTCAAATCGATTTTGTCGAGTTTGCGCACACCAAAAAAGTCCACGGCACCCAAGTGTTTGTTCTGAATGTGTACTTGAAGCGGAAGCCCAACCGCATCCCCACGAATCGCTCGTCGCGCAACGAGTCGATCGCATGGACCGACCGCAATAAACGCAACACCCTCACACCCGACTATCAACTCGAGAAAACGCTCAGTGATCTCCAGACGCTGCGGTACTACTCATACGACTACGCGCAACAGCGCAACAACGACTTTGTTGCGTGCGAATACTGCGCGGCGTTTTACGCGCTCACGCACAAACATTATTCCAACGCCAAACTGTTGGCGCTACTGTGGCCCAGCGCCGCGCACCGAAAAACGGTAATTGAAGGCTTTGTGAATGGGATGGTCGCCCTCAGCGTCGACGGCCTCTCGAGCCTTCAGCGCACCCGCGGCTGTTCCAGTTTTGCGAATATTCCGGTGCGCATCCAGCGCTTCTTGTCGCAGCGCCAACGTGGCTATGGGAGCTTCTAGAATGCAAATACAATTGGTACAGCAGTTTCTGTCTTGCCAATCCATCTTTGGTATTCCAAGTGGCTACATCTGTGTCTAGTCTGGTTGAGGCTGACGCTAATTGGTCAGTGTTTTTGTGTCGCAAATCCAACGGAGCATTAGTGCACCACATGTGCACAAATTGTGCACATTTCTCAGCACTACACAGTACTAAATTGAGAGAGAAGTTTCGAGTGCGTCAAATCGTGTTGGCTACCAGCACGATCCCACGCTTTGTTCGTTGTTCGTTCTGCTTGTTTGATAAGAATTTTCCAGCAACAAGCATGGTGTTGATGTCAAAGCTGACAGCCAACAACAGCTTCAATTCCACGACTGCGAGTGTACATGGTGGACCTCAGTAGTCTCCATCAGGTGTGTGTGCTGGTGGTGTGCGCGTCAGCCAAGTAGTTGCTCCGCCGGTATTTTCCTGAGTTAACCCACATGTGTGCGAGAGGTTACACGCTGTTTGCTGAAAGTGTTTGGTGTGTGCCATTTCTGCTCACGTGCGTGGGACACCAGCTGCGGAGCGTCACAATCATCCACGCAGCCGTCATCAGTTACCCATCCCATCAAAGCTTGGTTTGTCCAACCTGACGAAACCCTAAAAACAGCGAAGAAACATGGAAAATGGAGTCAACAGAGAAGAGCGGGTCAATCCTCCTATGGGTTGGAGCGAGAGCCAATGTGGAGGAGGGGAGGATAACTCCCGGAGCGTGATCGATCGCGACCCACACTAACCCGAATTTTATTTTTAAACCAGCTCGTGCCTTGCGCGCCACGAGCGAAGCGAGGTTGGCGTAGCAACGCCGCGCAAGCTAGCGCGAACCGCTCAACAACTCATTCTCCATTATGTGATGTCGCCTCTCCTCCAACTACCTAACCCATAGCTAGTGATTGGATAATATTGTGATTTTGTCTGTTTTGGATGTGGCTTCTCTGTTTTTCATACGTCCATCACCAAATTGGGGCTCTCCTCCAAATTGAGAGTGAGTGGCCCACTTCAACCTCTTGCAGCCGCACGCACGCGCCAGCTGATTACGCTTTTGCTACCTCTCAACCTCTCATCGGTTACATGTTTTTCTTCTTGTGGCTTCCGTCTTTTTCCATAGTCCAGCGCGCCAGAAGTCTATTCGAACAGGCGGCGAACCAACGACACGTCGGCGGTTACATTAACACAGTCCACCTACCACCGAAGCGTAACCTGCTGACAAAGCAGCTGCCTGGCGTTGCAACAGCCACGTTGTTGGCCAGCAGACTCTTCATTATCCAACTTTCTCAGGCGCGCCAACGTCTCTCGAAGAAATCCGTCAATGCCGCGTCCAGCGTCATCCCAGTGTGAGTCGTCGGCGACCGCGACGGCCTCGTCGCGCCACTCGTGCCCGCCGGTGGTCAGGTCGGACGCGCTGCATTTGCTGCACAAGATCTCGCATGTCAAGGTCACGGACTTTAAGAAGATCGACGGGGTCAGGCATTACGTTGTGAACGTCTACGAGAAGCCGTCTCGTAGGCGCGTAGCTGGCGCATCCCGTCGGCTCGGCGACTTGACGCTGACTTCCACGTCGGCGGATGGTGTGCCGACCGCGCGCAAGCCGGCGTTCCGCGTAGTTAAGCGTTTCCGCGACTTTGAAGAACTCCGCAAGCAGCTGCAGCTCAGCATGAGCGGAGCCAAGAAGACCACTGGCGAGTGTTCGTGCTGCGACGCGTTCGCGACCTTTCTGTCGTGTCGCTCCATGCAGCCCGGGTTGCTCACCAAGCTCACAAAGTGCGACGCTGACCGCAAGCTGCTGCTGGAGCAGTTTATTAACCAAGTCATTCGTTTGGCGGTGCTCGAGAGTGGGGCGTCGAGCCATCACCACCACCAGGCGCCTTGCGCTGTGAAGGACCTTGTGCCCGCCGTGCTCGAGCAATTTATTCGTGCAACAGCTGAACAGAAGACCCAGCGCATTAATGAGATCAACGAACTCCCTGCAAGTCGTGCGAGCGTCGCTGCCTAGTTATCTATTTTCATCGTCAGAATATAAACCAAGTGAATGCATGTACTCATCGATACGACTGCTGGTGCTTCGAGATCCTATCTGGATACGGCATGTTTATTTAGAGAACCCTGCTGGTGCATTTGCGGCTATATTTGAGGATCGATGAGATATCGTTGACAGGCTACACGGTGAGGCAGCGTGCTGGGTCATTCCGGTCTTTTGCCGTCACTACTCTCCCAAGGAATCACTTTACAAACATGGAGCCGCACACGGGAACAATTTGTACCGGGCTTGCCGCACTGCAACTGGACAGGACCGCAACGTGCTATCGCCTCGGGCCGGGGTCATCCGAACGTATGGCCGTGTTGCCACCCGGCCACATGCTGGGCGAGATCGATCGCATAGAGATCAATCGCTTTGTCGAACGCCAAGGGGTCACCTACTATGTGCTCGAAGTGTTTACGGCGCACGCGCGGAAAAAGGCAGCGCGCGCGTCCGCCACGCAACTCGTACATATTCAACTCCCGCATGCGGAAGATGATGATAGCAGCGACGTCCTGATCGACGTTGAGCTCAACGCCGTGCCCGATCACACGTTAGAGCGACGGTATAGCGAGTTTGAGGCGTTGCGCCACGCGCTGTCCGTGAGCTTTGAGACTCTCCACGAAGGCGACTGCACATACTGCGATACCTTTCTGCACTTTCTCTCGTCCAGTTCGGTGCAGCCAGGACTCTTGACCAAGCTCACGACGCGGCCGCCGCAGCGGAAAGGCATTCTCTGCGCCTTTATTAACCGCACAATCCGCCTCGCGCTCCAGCGTGTCGACAGAGAAGTCGAAGGCGCGCCCGCGCATTGCAATGGGTGGTCAATCATCCCCCAAGTTGTCGAGAACTTTTTGCGGACGCCAAGAGTCAGCTCTGCAACTGATTAGCATTGTCGTCAGCAAGTGGTTACGCTTGCGTTGATTAGTTCTGGTTGGGTCCTGTCAACAGCTTGCGTGGCGGGAAATCCTGACCCAGAACAGTAAACGTCCGGCTGGTGAAAAAGATCAAAAACTTCAACATCGGGCTGCTCCAATTTCGAGACTTTCTTTTTATGATGCAGAATTTGATCCTGAATGCCTCTTGGAACCGATATTATGGTACATGGATACATTGACAAACTAAATTCAAATCACTTTGTGCTGATCATGGTGTCTGAGAAACCCCCAAATATGATACATCGAACACACCCATCACACATGTCGAAATCTCAAAGTTCTGGTTTGAATCCACTGCTGGCTGACATCACTCGGATGTTGACCTAAGAATTCCCATCTCACTGAAAAGTACATCGCCGTGCAACCTGAACACGAAAACAACTGTACGGATTGTCGACGCTATCGGCGCATTCCGAACTGTCGGAAGAGATGAATAGCACGTCGCGCGCTGGGTTCAGAATGCTATTCAGACTCGTGCCATCTCATGCGACTGAATCAGCTCATGAGATGGCACGAGGTTGAAATTCGGCGTATGAGATGGCACGCGTCTGAAATTCAACATACTTAATGTGAGATGGCGGCAGGAGAAATTCATGGATGATAGATACCCAGGCCCAGTTCATTCTATCAAATAGTGCCTATGATCTGCAGGCACATAGTAAGATGCTCTAGAAACAAGTGGTTTGCGTTGTGCTTTGTTTGGAAGAAATTCGTCCGGGAAACAGTCATCCAATCCCGCCTTAACTGATTTTGCAGTCAGCTAGCTATCCAGCATCACTCTTTAATCTACTTGCTCAAGCCCAAGCACAAACCGCGTGATTTACCATGGCGCGACATGGCACACAGCCCAACACCACCACGATTCCCAGTCTCACTACCGTGCTGCTCACACCCGAGTACGAGCGTCCCGTCACACAGGCGAACACCTTCCTCAAGAACATTGAGACCGTCGAGATCACCCACGTCGAAGTCATCGACAATGTGCTCTACTTTGTCATCGACATTTATACAGAAGCGCGCTGCAGTCAGATTCCGACTGTGGTCCAGCGCAAGCAAACCGTCGTGGAGCAGTCGCTATGGCGAGTCTGGGAGCCGACGCACTCCACTACGAATCGCGATTCAAGGGAGCCGGCCCTTACTATTAAGCGATCCCTCGCCGCTTTTCAAGCATTTCAGAAACAGATCTGTTTGCATCTCGAAAAAGAGAACCGTGGAAACTGCCATACGTGTAATGCGTGGATGACGTTTACGACGTTTGCAATGGCCAAGTCCACGCTCACAATGAACCTCGTCCCAATAACGACGGTCCGAAAACGTGAGCTGGGCAAATTCTTAAAAGCAGCGGTGCTGCTGGCGATTCAGGCCACAGTCCCGACCGCTAGACGGCAGAAATGCCATGTCGGCGACACGATCGCGCTCAGCACCAGTCGATTTCTGCAGTCGGACGGCGCTTGCAGTTAGCACCGATACGGTGCCAGAATGTTTAAGTTGCGTGTCAATGCGAAATATGTTTTAGAGAGCGAATTAGAGATCTCCGTAAGGTGTATCCAGGCGTGCTCAGTTCGAGCACTCCCTTAAGGCTCTTATCGGATAGATAGGCACAGACGTCGATCATGGAGGAAATATTCAATGCTGCATGCCAGCATGGCGTGGATCCCATCGTGCGGGAGATAAAAATTTTGGCGGCGCGATCTATGCGTGCTAAAGCGAGCCAAAAAAAATTGGGCGAGAGATACTACCACTGAATTAATTTGGATCCTATTGGATTCTGAATCCTGGTCTCAAAGTTTCTGATTGGCGAGCGCAGGAGCCAAGGATTAGGCAGAGACGAAAGATATGGCAGATATTGATCCCTACAGGGAAGCTCCGGGATTTATGCGGACTCAAAGCTTCCCTTTCAAACTCGCACAAGCCAGCTGTCTAAATGAAGACGTGGGGAAGATTCATACCCTTAGAGTCACTGAGATACTGTACATACAGTAGGATTGCAGTGACTGTCAGCACAACTAAAATGTTGGGACTTCGTTGAAGTTCAGCTGGGCAGCTTGGGAATTTCCAGAAGCTGGAGGTGCTGCTTGGGATTCGCAATGCAATCCTCGTGTTTGGTACGGTACGCGCTAATGGCTGAGTGGGGGGACGACCGCCGTTAGCGCATCTCCCTGTTCTACAGTACAGTCATGTACATGTGTCCAACGACAGCAACCGCAGACGCTTCTGAGCAGCCTGTGCACGGCTGCGATTCCGGACTTCAGAATTCAAAGAGCGAGAGAGAGGGGAGCGGCTGCTTGTTCGCCACACTGCATCCACGTTCCATACACCGCAACTGTACAGAAGACCCAGTGCTGGATCCGCCGTCAAGACAGCGACTATTGCTATGCCCAGTAAGGCTCCACTACGCGCCGAGTCATTGCATGGGCTCGTGCTGTCTCCGCTATTGCCAGAGCGGTACACGGCTCGCTCACCATCGATCATGTTGCTAAAACGCATCGACCAAGTGCACGTGCGGGAAGCAATCCAGACGAATAGTGAAAAGTGCTACGTCGAGGACGTCTTTATGAAGCTGTCATAAAGTCACATCCCAATCCAACGTTTCCCCTCAGTCGGCTGATTGCTCGCTAGCGCCACCACCAAGCAGACGTCACCATCACGCACCAGTACTTTGAGTTTACCATTTATCAGCCACTACTACGACCTTGCGCTTGCCGGTCATGGGTTCCTCCCGTGTCCTTTTTGTGCGGGTTTTGTAAATTACGTTTTGGCGAGCAAACCAGCGCCCAGCATGACCCGCAAGTTCTTCCATTGCGAGTCCGCGGTCCGTGAGCTGCTGGCGCAGTATTTAAACAACCTTATTCAGCTCACATGCCGAGTAAAGACCTACGACGACCAATGCTGCATCATAAAGCAGGAGGTGCCACCACTCATTGAGCAGTTTCTCACTGGCAAGGACACCGTCGGCAATGTCCATTGACGCTTTAGTAGAGCACAAGCGAGGAAGAGCAAAGAAGCAATTGATCCAGTAGAAGCGTCCGTAATTTAAATTGGTATGTCGGTAGCTATCTAGTTTGTAGTTCGCTGTGGGGAGGTTCGATCCCTCTCCACTGTAAATAATTCGACTTTTCGATTCTTGCGTGATTCTACTAGTAACATCTCACCCCGCCGTCTCCACAATCTCTTGGAGACCAGGAAACAAAAACTGTCGCAGCAGGATCGGGATGTTGTCTTGTCCTTGGCATTCGTGGCCACCGTAGACCTTGACTTTAGTCGTGAGAAACAAGATGTCGTTGAGAAATTGAGTCATGGTTGCGTGGATTTCTTCTTGACGGTCCAGCCACCGGAGAATCGTGCGCGGCTTGGCGCTGCCATGGAGCACATAGTCGACAATCGCACTGCAGAATCGACACGGCATACGACCGTGGCCAGTGTGGGCAAAGTAGTACATTTCATCGCGCATATTACCAAGCTCCGAGAGGCGGCGCTCAAATCGCGCGTCAGGACGGCGACCCGGTACGCCTGCTGTCTTGGCTGTGAAATTTGCTTCAACGACAGTCGGGATGTGGCTCTGCGAGATCTTAAAGTAAATATCGATCGCGTAGTAACGGTGGCCGTTGCGCTTGAACGACTCGGTGACTTCAAGTGACTCAATCCGCTTGAGTATTGTGAGTGCTTGGGAGCGTTCGGTGTATCGCTCTGGCAGCATGGTCATCGGCTTGATGCTCTGGAGCCGCGTGGCGTGACACTCGTGGACCGTTGTTGTGGCCGTCGTAATCGCTGGCGCCCCCATGGGAGTTAGCGTACGGTACTTGGCAGAGACGAGGAATATCTGGAAATGCGTCTGAGTGGTATCCAGTTAACGGAGAATCGCAGGCACTATGAATATCTGGACGGACGTCCAGTCGTCCAGAGACTCCAGAGAGCGAGAGAGTGAGCGTGTGTCCATGCGGCACAGGCGCCAGTCCCTACACCATGCGATTGTTCTTCTCCGACAGTGGATGCCTCTGTATTCGTCTGCACGTGCCGTGCCGTCAGCCTCACTGAGGAGAAGCGGCACTTCAACACTTGTCGACGCACGACAGAAGCGGGCATGTGATTGGCTGTGCTCGTACGCAAAAAACCGTGCTCGATGAATAAAGACAGGCCCACACGGTTTAAACACTCCCGCTGCATCGGATTATGAGAATCTGGCTCAGCCACGTCACATATCTGAAGATGCACGGTGCGAACACACACGCTGCCGTGGCCAGTGGTTTGTGATGGCGCGCGCTTGTCTCATGCACTGGCGGCGTGCAACGCACCGCTTTGAATCTACAGGACGAGATGCACAGATGCAGATTCGGCTTGCAGCCAATAGTCGCCTCGGGCGGCCATGGCGTGGCTGACTCCAGATCCACTCATTCGTGGTGGCGAGGGCCATTCCGCTGGGGACTAATTTAGGTACGTCACCACGCTGACTCGTTCTCTTCCGGACTCATGCGCTCAGGTGATGCAGACGAGTCTTCACGGGACTGCATGCCGGCAGAAGGACCTCCAAGTTGCATGGCGCTTCTTCCCCTACAGCCGCTCTAGCTTTTGCGCGGCACCATATAAATATTCTCACGGGAAGTCGCAGTAGTCGCGGGATACGATTTGCTGCGACGATTGTGCACGTTGGGACCACCTGTTCGTGTGTATAGGCAAGTGATTACTGGAGACGACCATTGTGTTTAAAACCATAATCTTCACAGGAGAAAGGTACATGATAACAGGCAATCTTCATACTGTAATATGCCTGAATCCTTATGCGTGATGGGCACAGCACGTAGTTGCAGTTAGGCATCCCCTCGGGCCACACGCTTCTTCCGGATGTCCAACACGCGAAAACAATGATTCTGAATATGATGTGGAGCACCACCTGCTTCGTTATTCCATAAGAAAGCCACGTTCGCCCTGTAATTACTCTAATTACTCCTCACATTTTGTAGAGTTTGGTGTGAGTACAAGCTGATTTTCACAATCATAGTGCCTTGGCATTATTACAATAATTGGTTCTCAACGTCAGCGCCGTGTACCAGTTTTGCTCACCTCTTCCTTTCGCATTTCTCCACCCAAATGCCTTCTGGTAAAGAAGCGCGAGGAAAACTCAATCACCAGATTAAATTGCTGTTGGCAACGATCGACGCTTTCAATGATTAGAAAGCGCATCTGATAGTGTTTTAAACACATAAACATGACGGCGCCTCGTCGCATACCAAATTGCTGTTGGACGAATGATGGTAAAAGGCAAGTATTCTCAGATGTTCGTGGCACCACGGCAAAGTGTGTGGACTTTTATGAGGATGATGGTAGATCGATTACGTTTGAGGCGACCACCTACGTGTCCTGTAGGTTCACAGAGGATTTCACAGTGGCGTCCCGCGGTTTTAGATCCGTCACAGGACTCACCCACCCAACTTTCTATTCCCAATCTTCCATTCTTGAATTCTCCAGCTTCCCACAAAAACCCACGCGTTCCTCTCATCACCATGAACGAGCTCACGTCACCAACACTCAAGTCAGCCTCACCGAGGTGTTCGCCTCAAAAGCCGCTCGGTGCACTTAGACCGGTAGACGTAAAGCCCAAGTTTCGCACGGCTCGTACCGAAGTCAACCTGTCAGGTTCGCTTATGGACGTCGAACACGTCGAGATCTTCAAAGCCGCTACTCAAGAGGATAACGTGGGCAAGAACCAATGCTACATCGTCAGAGTCTATCTCGGGCAACACAGCGAGAGCACCAAGACCAAGCCTGAGGATCTCGAACGGCGTCAGCCGGACCTTCAAGTCGTCCACTCGATCAGTCAGTTTTGCTCGCTTCGGAACAGCGTGCACTCGTGCGTGCAGACTGGGCATCAAGGTGCTCGATGCAGTTTTTGTCGAGCACTAGCCCACTTTATGAAGTTTGGAAGCGGCTGTGCTATGCCGTTTGCAGGCATGGCGTTCAACCCAGCGGGGGATGCATCCCCTCTCCTTCTCAAGTTCATGGACCACATTCTACAGCAGTCGCAGCTTGCGCTTCCGTCACATCCAAGCAGCGGCTGTCGTGGCCAGCATCAGCTGCCGCGACTGTTGCATGCATTCATTTTCCAATCGCCTCGGCAGTAGAACAGCTAGGACTATGATAGGATAGCTGATGTATATAAAACATGATAACATTGAAATCGAAACTTCGTCCTTTTCGATTGGCTGTGAAGAAATGATTCCACACAATTGCAGCAGCCAGGACTCAGTGCTAGACCGAAGTGTCTAAGATATATTTGGTACCGTTGGGATCACGATAAGTATCCGTCCAAACGCCTATCTATAGAGAGAGAACGCCTCCGAAAGAAGCTAACGCTAGGATGATAAATGGCGTGTTGCAAAACAACGTTGATGAGACCGATAAGATCTGAAAAGTTCAGAAAGAAAAATGATGACACCCACAAGATTCAAAGTGTTTAAAACAGCGAACGATGACACCAGCAGCTGGACAGGATAGAACAGCGTGCATGTTTCCAACACCCAATCAAACCGTTGCGTGCTGAAGGTAATGATGTGTCTCAGGTGTGACTCCGCTTTTCATTTGATGGTCCCCGAAAACCTACACTTTTTCTCCAGAGCTCAGGTGGTTCACTTTCGTTGCAGCGAGGACCATTCACGAATTTGCGTTGCTCGTCCATCCCAAGTCACCACCCACACACATTGCGCATCATGTCCGCGACGATCTCTCCTTTAGCCAAGTTGACCATGGCAGCAGACTTTCAGCTCTGCTGTCCGGCATTGTATCAGCCACAGGTTTCTAAACCAACACTGGAACCACTCCGTGCTCTCCACCTCACGCCGATGCAACCACAGTGGCACCACACCACGTCCAACACGCTCTCACGTTTGCGGAGGATCGAGCACATCGAACTCGTGCGATCGGCCGCCCACCCCGCGTGTGTCAAGAGCCAAGAGTACACGGTCAAGATCTACTACGAGCAGCCACAGAGCCACATCCCTACAGCCATGTGGAGTCAGTGCCCAAGGACCACTAGATGCAGAGTGTCGAAAACTGGCCGTGCACCGGATCTGCAAGTCGCCCACACAGCCAGTCAGTTTTGCTCGCTTCGAAACATTGTACACTCGTATGTAGAGGGGGCCTACCGAGCATCGTGCTGCAGCGGGTGTCAACGACTTGGACGCTTTATGCGAAGTGGCGGTGGCCGCCCCATGGCGTTTGGGACCATGACAATGGATGCCTCCGGAGACGCCTCGGCGCTGCTCACGGTCTTTCTGAACTATCTACTGGACGAATGCCAAGGTAGTGAGTGCCATGGACAGCACCAGATTGCTTCCGTTCTCCACGAGTTTCTCTTCCGATCATAGCTAGTGCAAAGGGAATGTATAAAGTTTTATATTGCGTTCATCGAGAGGTTTCGCTCGTTATCCAGCTCGCGCTGGCCGCCCCACGAAGATACACCCGGCTCACCCCCACCCATTCCAATTGCCCGGCCTCGGTCGGCACTTCTTTGGATGGTTACACTCGACCCGCAGGACTTCAACGAGCATCACTCTCGCTCTCTCGTCAGGCTTCACAAGAGAGCTCGCCATTTGAAAACGGTACCGCGTCCAAGCGAGCGCCACATTCCAGGTCGTCTCATACCATACCCTGGCAATGAGTGTATGATAGACCCACAAGTGTTGCACCGTCGGCACTGATGCCAATTCTGGCAGTGATTTATTAAATGTGGTGCCAACGCATCAAACCACATCCCATCCCTCGCCACGATGCTGTAGTAATCCGAAGCACTTGTTCTGAATCGGAAGGCAGGTTGGGATGGCACACGAGTATCGGAAGAAAGGTCACGTGTTTAAAACACATAAATCGTGTTGAAGCGCCAGGTTCCTCTCCTCCAGTGGATCATGGTCCTCTAAGTATCCCATGACGTGTTCAAAGCCACCCCCAGTAGATTCTGGTGGCGACCCAAAAACGGTGGACAGGAGCTTCCTCTCAACTGCCGTCTCTTGCGATTCCTAGCCTCGCGCGGTACCGACTTTTTACGGCCAGCTCGATCGAAAGCTAGCCACTTTCCATTTTCACACGAGACACACAAGCACCGAAGCATCCCGTCATCATCATGGTCTCGACTTCCTAACCCGTGCCAACACTTTTGACGCCCTCTTCGAACAAGCCGTGTCTCCTACTACCAGCGCTCAAGACAGCCACCGTGCAGCCACAGTGGCGGTGCCAGCCGCCGACTATCTTGTCATATTCCAGAAGATAAATCGTATTGAAGTCATACGTACGACCGCGCAAGACGGTTCGAATAAGGACCCGTTTTACGCGATTTACAATCACAACGAAGAATGCGACTGGTCACCAGACGTCAGCCATAGGAGATTGCGGTCGTCAGCCATCGCCTCGAATTGAACGGACGCAGTTCTCGGCACTGCGCGATCGCGTGCGCATGTGCCCAGGGTCGATTCGAAGAATGCACGTGTGCTTTTTGTAAGGGACTAAATGTCTTCCTTACGTTTGGTGCCGGGCCGTCGTTGGCGTTTGCTACACTGTCATTTCAGACCTCGAATAATGCAGAGGAATTGTTCAAGCAGTTTCTTAGCCTCGTACTCGATCGATGCCGCTTGCTTGCGGCGTTGGATCGACCAGGTACCTGTCGTGGACAGCGACACATTCCATACTTGTTGTACACGTTTCTACAGCTAGATCACGAGTAGTTTACGAGTATTACACTCGACCGTATCATTCTACGAGATTTATACATTCGACTACGGGTTACCTCTCGTCTCCCCTTCGTCCTCAAAGAGAAAGCCGTGGAGCAGGATTGGCAATTGAGTCTGCCCCTTGCACGCCGGCACGCACTGCCCTTTTTTCGCGTGCAATTTGCCAAGGACATGAGTCAAGAACGCGCACATCATCTTCGCACGCCTGGCGCGGGAGCGGTAGATCGTCTCTGTCAGTAGTTTTGGTTGGGCGAGTGTTGTGAGCATTTGTATCGTGAGGTCGTCGCAAAGGCGACAGTATACTGGAAGATAGTGGCGGACGGCGTTCCGGACGTTTTGTCGCAATGTCTCCAGTTCCGTAAACATACGCACGACGCGTATGTCTGGCATGGCATGCGCACGAAGCGAGCTCTTGGGCACAAGCTCCAAAGTGGCTACACAAGTGTGCTGATAGTTTGTCGGAATGCGATTCACGGTTTGCCGAAGGTAAACGTGGATAGCGTACACTGCGTCGTTAGTCGCTCCACCCTCGACTGGCACGACATCAATGCATTCGATCCGCTGCAGTCTGAGCCAGGCGTCGAGTGCTTTAGGCAGACCTACAGGGCGATTGGCCTTGGTTGTGAGTATAGGAGCTGATATGCCGGATTTATCGAGCGAAGGGAGGGTCTTTGGACAAGGAGGTGAGCTGCTGGTGGACAGTGCGTCAAGCATGGTGAATGGCTTCAGTGTGTAGTGTGAAAAGCAAATTGGACAATGAGAAGGAGTTGAGAGGCGAGCTAGCGGTTTCAAGTGTACTGTTAGACATGGACTGCATGGGGAGTTTACATGGTTTGATAGGGTAGTGACAGGTCAGTGCCTGGGTGAAACCAACACCACAGCGCATCAAATCCAGTGGCCATCGTAAAAGCACCTGTTACGCCCACCCTACACGAATTCATTAACAATTGGAAATCCAGATCCAGAAACAGGAACAGATACTGTACCCAAGATATTAGCCATGGCCTCGCCTCTCCAGTCGATAGGATCGTCGTTCATCTACCTCGACTTCGTGTCCAACCCTGTGATAGTCACATGGTGATCGACAGGAGGAGCAATCAGAAAATTTAATATCATCATTCCCAGTGCTACATCACGTGATTGGCCAAATACTAGACAGGCGGTACCTCAACATCCAATCAAAAGGTATTACTTGACCATCATTCCCAATGCTTGCTCCCACGTGAGACGTACGCGTCAAGTTGAGAACGAACAGCAGCGCAAACGCAACAGCAGCGCCGACCGACAGTGGAGATTGACCACACGAATAGATTTACAACCCACAGCGTCGTATCTTACGACGCTCCATTGCTGGTTACCTGTCGCATACGGTAATATGAAGGTTGATTCACTCATCGGCGAGGCGAATCCTCTAGGGCCAAGAGGAATCAGACTAGACTATCTGATACCTTCTCAAACCAGCTGTTGAGATTTGTAATGTGAACTGACGAAAGTCATTCGGCCAGACGAATAGAGAGAGTCACACGGTGTTATGGCGACTGTGTGACACTACTGCATGAAGGAGGGAGACCGCGTGACTTGCAAATAGTATAGTTTTGGTCTGTAGCCATAGGACACCCGATGGGTTCATGATTGGAGTCCTCTCAAGTGTGCCCATTTGCGCCTGAGTACTTGTTGAGTACAGACAGAGTCTCCTCCGTGGACATGCTTCCAAGTGGACGAATTGGTGACGCACGGTTGACAGGCAGCCGACCAGCAAGATGCGCTCGCTTGCTTTCAGTAGACGCGGTCGGTGCTCCTCATTCTCGAATAATCACCTTCTTGTTCCTACCATGTCGCTGCTTCGTCCGTGTGATGTGTTGGTGGACCCGACTCTTCTGGCTTTAACACCAACCGCCCGACGGAGTTTACGGAAACGGATAGTCGACAAACTCGATCGCCTCTGCTCTCCCAGTACTCGGTCTACGCGATCGTCTTCCTCAACAGAGTCATGCGATGGGGAAATTCGCGACAGCAAGTTGACGGTACCCTCACCCCAAGCTCGAGTCGACTCGCTGCGCCTGGGTCCAGAGGTTGAAGCAGTGCGTGTGGAGCATTCGATCCGCAAGCACGACCATCGGTATTATATCATCTACGTATACCGCAAGTCGACACAGGTACCTATCTACCGCCGCGATCCTGACTACGAGATTGAGGTTCCGTATGCCGCGTTCTTCTCTCTTCAGGATACAATCCTCGAATCAGGAGAGCGCAACAAGACGCATTGTGGCTGCTGCGCAAGTCGCGTGGAAATTCTTCTCGAGCAGCATGCGAACGTTCACGCTTTCAGCCGGATACTGCAGTCAACAGAAGCCAAAGAAGAATGGCTCGAGCGCTTCCTCCACAGCCTTCTCGGGATCTTTGTCAATACCGCTGAACCATCCAGTACCGTTGGACCCTGTGACGGCTGTGAGTCGACTTCCAACGCGCTTGCATTATTCCTGAAACGCCAGTATCAGCGCACCACGGGGCTCATTTAATCGATAAATAACGTATTGGTCAGTGGTTACTTGTCTCACTGCATGAGCGTTAGAGGGGATCTCACGTTGACATTTGAAGAGGTGTCCAGTGTGAGCATCAAGAGCTGGTGTATAGTGCGGCCGACAGCGACACTCGGATGGATTGAGCAGGAGCTCACGATGGGTGACGACGAGAATCGATAATTTTGAGATAGTGCCTCTACTAACGGATGTTGTAGGATATCAATCAGTTTAAGCTCCAAGCCGTGTGGACGGATCAAAGCGTGAGGTCCGCACGATTCGCTACTCCGAAACGTTGGTCAGTATATCAGGGTGGCTAGATCAAATGCCGGAGAGCACGCGACCTATCAAGTCCAGTTGTTTCCCCCACATCATGAACTAATCTGGAAGAGTCCTGCTCTCGAGCTGATCGATCAGCCACGGCGTAGGATTTCCCCCCCCGCGGTGACTCATCACACACGTGAACGCACACGCATGCATTTGCACTCTCGGCCATTGGATTCATGTCGAAAATATCTCTTGCGACATGGACGTCCGCTTCTGCAACGTCTCCCTTGCTACCGACGTCAGAGTCGCAAGTGACGCGTCACCGAGTCGACTGAGCTGCCAACGATCGCAAAACTGTCGAAGCCGAAATCCAGCGTCTGCCGCTGTTAGCCAATGGTTTCGATGCTAGTCTTGTGGTCTCCGTTACCAAGTGTTGGAGACTATTGAGTTACATCGAGCGAACTACAGTAGTTAGATATACAAATACACTACACTACGGGTCGTGCGCCACTGGAGGAAGTTACTGGCGAGTCGGCTTGAAAGCTCTGTCATTTGGGTCGCGGGGTCGGATGAAAAGTCTAAGGTCTACACCGCGTGTCCATGGCGATGTTGGCAGCACAGTCAGTCATTTTATTCCATCCGCGGAGATGGTGGACCCACTTGCAGACGTCGAGAAAGTCGGCAAGCATCCCTGTAGGGCCATACAAGGCGTGGTGACGAGCGTTTTGTGGCGGATCGCATTTGGAGAGCTGCCGGAGCACGAGCAAGTTGTCGCCGACCACTTCGAGAGGCAGCCATTGGTGGTGGTGAGCTACCCGTAAGTCGGTGAGGAACCCCGCGTACTCTGCTTGGTTGCTCGTTGTGCTGTGGTGGTCGAGGCTCATGGCGGCGCTCCAGATTAAGGACGCCACCGTGTCATCGTAGTCGGCTTTGACAATCATAGTGCCGGTTCCGCCAGGGCCGGGGTTGCCCCTAGAACTCCCGCCAAAGACAGGACGTAGCGGGCCTGCGGATGCGCCGCGAGGGAACCGCATGATACGGCTCAACAAGGAGAGCGATGTGAACTGCCCCAGCCGTGGAGCGCCGACTTCTGAGTCGGTAGCTCGGCTGACGCGGGAGGTAGCCTCATGGAAGGCGGTCATCGCAAATGCCTATGCTTGGGCCGGAGACCAAAGCTCGACGTCGAAATGAGAGTGGCGTCAGCGCCAAATGACTTGGAGACCACTGAGAGCTTGAAGTGTTTAGACAGACGAGAGGGCATAGTGGAGCGGTGTGACAGCATCGGCTGTGGCTGCGTCGGGTGTAACGACGTCCCATACTCCTGCCGGAATCTGGGTTGGTAGGCAAAGCCCGAAGATCGCGCGGGCCAAGGCGTCATTTGTCATTTGTCGGCGGCGTGTCGTCGGTCCAAAGACCGAGTTGTTGCCAGTGGCGGCGCAGAGTGCTCCAAACGCGTTGTGCGGCCGTGCATCGCCAAAAGATGTGGATGTGTGGCCCACGTCCTGACCGGCGGCTGGGCAGTGCGGACAGCCGACTCGTTGGTTGGACCTGTCCCATCCCGAAGTCCTTCGACCCTTGTGGACTGATGGTGGTCAACCATGCATGTGACAGGTGCTTCCGTGATTGTGAGAGATACTTCCACACTTGCAAGCGGCTTAGTGGCGCCTCCGCCATCGGGTGGTGGCATGCTTCTGTCTCCTGATTTGCTGGAAATATCAATCGGGGATACTTATAAGTGTTCTGTTGGAAGGCGATGTGATGGCAACCCTCTCCCGGTGGTTGCTGATTCTTGACCTGGTTGGCATTGCACGAAGGACTCCAACCAATCGGAAGTAGAACTGCTGATTGGCTGGAGTCCTTCGTACAATGATGTTGACGAAGCAGTTCACTGAGGTCTGATTGGACGATTGGTTGTTGATGGAGCATCGTGATGTGGACACTGTGAGCGTGGAAGCTGAAGGCACTGATCACACTGAAAGTGACCAACACTCGGGATATGGACTCTTCAACTTGGAGGACTTCAGCTTAAACATACACAGAATGTTGGTCACTTTCAGCGTGTTCTGCGACGTGTGATCAAACGACGTCAATTTCGTACAACCAGAGTATCAGGCACGTGTAACCGCTTGGAGCGGACATACGGCTGAAAGAAGGAAGTAGCAGGGAGGCTATGGAGTCCCTTCCAGTCTCTGGTATGATTGTTGAGAAGGGGGAGTAGTAGTAGACCCACTCATGTTTGGCAAGGCGGTGCAATGTGAACCACACACACAGTGCACTAGTGTATCCAGTAGTTAAACACATCGAGGATCGTGAGGCATCGGTCGTGCGTCGTATCAACGTGCCGTCAATTTTTGTGGGAGGAGCTCCCAAGCCCGATTTGCGGATTGTTTTGATTGCCATCCACAGATGAGTGTTGGTCAGACTAGTCTCGTTTCTGTGCCAGTTGATCACGAATGATTCTCAGGTGTTTTAAACACAGCAAACATGGGAGCAGGGATATAGGTGGGCCACTTGTCCATCGGCAAGTAATCCTACTACCGGACGACCCACACATCACGTCCGTTGTCGCTAATAGCATCAACTGGCTTGGTCTGGTCAGCGTTGCAGTTGCTGTTGCTGTTGCGTCACATTGCACGCGGTGTTTAAAACACAGTAATCTGGAAGCAGGATGCGGCGTGCATCAGCCGCTTGTAAACGACTCACCCTGAAGGCTCTTTAATGGACCATTGACTATCGACGTTTCACCATGAGCCCAATCGTCACTATCCAATTCACCTTTCCTTTTCACAATGGTCGACCAGTCGTCGTTCCTGTCGTCCTCACTATGCCTGCTCGAGTCGCTCGTCCCCGACACATCGATCTTGCTTCCGAGCTCGACCAGCCCTGCCCTCGGCTCACTGCGGCCCGAGCGATTCCTGCTTTTGAACCACCAATCGGCACGCGCCAAGGCTCTGACGTTTTGCGCGCGTATTGATAACGTGCGGATCCGTGACGTTATCAAGATTGACGGGAACACGCAGTATGTTGTGGAGATTTTCTACAAGCGCGTGACCAACCATATTCCAACCGCTCAGCGGCTGCAGGCAGTGGAGACGCGCGAGGTCATTGAGCCAGACGCCGTCCAGCACCAGCGATTTGCAACGTTTGCCAACTTGCGCCACGAAATGAACTTCCACGCAAGTGTGGGGCACGATGCCAACCCGTGTGCGTTCTGCGCGAGCATGACCAGCTTCCTCAGCGAAAGTCCCACGCTCCCTCGCCTCCGATTGAAGCTGTTTCACGGTCAGGATGCGGTCGCCCATGCGCTCGAGGGGTTTGTGAACACTGCGTTGGCCATTACGACCAAGATGCTATCCGCACCGCCGACGCAGAAGCTCTGTGAAGGTCAGCGAGAGATTCCGTTGCATTTGGAGCGGTTTCTATCCCCAGTCTGTGGGGATTCAAAACCGACACGATCACTCCCCCACTCGCAAACGCAACGGAGCCGCAAGGAGACCCACTCGGGTCGAGTGGACTCTTAGTGAGAGCCCAATCATTCTCCTCAATTCCAGTCATTTCATTTTTGCACACAGAGAATCTACAATCATAGGCAGCGATCCAACGCATAGTGCATCCACAAATGGTTTTGAAATCATTTATCGACAAAACCATTCGAGCATACTCCCAAAATCATTGCGTCTTTCTGAATCACTCTTATGAGATACGATACGACGCCACCAACTGAAGAATCTGTATCTCGCTCATCCATGCCTGGAGTGTTCAACTGATTGCCATTGTGTGAACTTCTCTTCTAATACTCTAACACAAAGTGTAATATTCAGCGAGTCGTTCAGAAGTGAAAGGTCATGCCCCTGGTGTGGGGTGAGCTTTAGGACGAAGGTGATTGTGTCGAACTCTTACATGAGATCATCTTCAAGCTCGAATTCGTTTGTGGCGCGGTGAATCGCTGCGATAGGCTTTGAAGAGGTTGACATTGCGCTTCATCCATGCCTGGGTGGATTTACTTACTAAGCCCCGTCGCGTGAGATGAATACTCTCTGAAGGAACAATTCTCAAGCTCAACCAGCAACACATCTGAATGGTGAGCTCATTTTTGCGTCTGCTCCGCCAGTATCATTATCAACATCACCGCTTGACGACGCCAAATCGCTCCTCTTTATCGCCATATCACTATAGTACTGCTTTGTCGCCGTTTTGGCCACGTGAAGATCTGTGTCAGTAACAAGATCGATGGCACCATATACCATCGGATGCAGATTTTCTACAGGAAACAAAATAGTAATATCCCCATATCCCGATGGCTCGAGCAAATCGATACCTTTAGCGAGTCCAGTGCGTCGGATGTGATCGTGCTCTAGCGCTCACTACATTTCAAATCTGAGTCACGAGCTGAGCTATCATGCTCACAATGGCCACGGTCACCAGCCTTGCGCCTACTGCCAGGCGTTGGCATCCGCATGCAACGTCATTGGCCCCCGATCCGCACAAAACTGTTTGAAAGCGACACGACGATGCCCACGCAGCTCGAAGGACTGGTCAACTCGGTGCTGGTCCTGGTTCATGCCCGTCGTGACCGTTATGTCAATGGACGAGCTGCGAGTTCGGTGCGAGTCTTGCTTTTGACTCTCTGTGGTGTTCGCCCGACTGGCTGGACACATCCATCTTCTCCACCAAAACAGCGCAAGTAGGATTGGTGTTTGCACTGCCCGTCGCAGCCGCTTTGTGGTAACGACCGACGTATTCTTCTCCCTTTTCAAGTTGGAGTCTATTGTGTTACATCCAGGTGAACTGCTATAGCAATACCTGCATACACAAACCTATTGCCAGGCGGTGTAAGGCGGGTGGCCTGCCACTGGAGGAAGCCGCCGGCTAGGTGCTGGCTGAGACCGGCCTACTCGGGTCGAGCTGCGGGGTGATAGGCCTGGAGACTCCGATGAGTACCCATTGCGACGTTTGCGGCTTCATCGCCATCTTGTTGTATGAACGAAGGTCTTGATGCCATTAGGCGGCACCCAAACGATCCGCGAGGTAGCGGACGGCTTGGTAGAGACGACACAGCGTTGGGTTCTTGGGCGGCCGATATTGCGCAAGCTGTCAAATGATGAAGAGACTGACGCCGAACACGGAGAGTGGGGGCCAATGGTTCTTGGATGCCGCCGCGAGGCCAGTAATGAGACCGAGGTACTCGCCTGGTACTTGGTTGTGCTGGTTGAGGCGAGACTCATTGCGGCTCTCCAACTAACGTGACGTTGGTGTGGAGCGGATCGGTGCAAACCACGATGGACCCTGACCCTCCGTTCCCAGGGTTTCCGCGCGAGCCACCGTCAAAGTACAGGACATGCTCGGCGGTGGGGCTCGTGGCTGGGATGGGGAGAGCTTCGCCATGCGGGATGTACCCGCGGCAGAGCTTCAGGAGGTGGCGAAGACCGTCACGTATCCGATTTGACTGCATTTAAGCTGAACTCGCTTTGAGTGCCTACAACAGCAGCAGGGAACATTAATCGTATCAGTCAAACTTCATTTCAACGGAACCGAACGCCGCATACTTACGTGTGCTAGACCGGATAGTGGGAGCTCCTATGTCACCTGATACCCGACGCGTGTCCCAGGGCTAACGCTACCGGTAGTCGTGATGCGCGTCGCTCTGATTTGAGGGAGAATCACGCGCGCAGCTGCGGTACCGCCTTCACCAGCATCCATTCAACACACACACAGCACATCTTCTCGGAGATTAAAATCCACGTGACGAGAGACTGGGCGTTCGTGCGACATGTCAACGGCTGCACTCTCGCCAGTTTTGCTCAGACACCGTGGAGCAGTATCCTACCTTGCAGCTGGTTAAACAGACGCGATCGCTCCACGCACGAGCGATGAGGGCCAGCGACAAGTCGCCTTGTTGCTTTGGCCCTGGACGACGTAGAGTACTTCAAACCACTTTAACGATTCTCATAAAAATGCCTGGGATTGGAGAGACTGTATTATAATTTCGAGACAATGTCCATTCTTCGTTGTCTCTTGAACGCCATTCTGGACGAAGAGAGAAAGAAAAAAGTAAAAAGTGTATCTATCAATATCAGCTGGCTTATTAACCAATCAAATACCGCTGACATTTGAAGTTATGATTCCACCAATCAGATCACGTCGTATTTCGGCGCCCCATCTCCTTTTGATGGTTCAGGAACTTCTGACCACTTTCTTCTTCAAGCTAGCGAGCTGCTGGCGCGAAATACGTACTGTACTGTGTAGTGTTCGCCAGAGGCTTTCTCGTCGCCTTCTGACCACATGCACTCCCATCACCACCGCCTCCTCACAACACGCAATATGGAAACCTCTGAGCAGCCAGAGGTTCAACGTGAGGCGGCGTTGGCTTCAGCTGGAGACCGCAGCTCCCATGGATCGGTTTTCCAAAGTTTCGCACGAACCTCAGGCCTCATCTCCCTTGATCCTTGCCCTCGTCTCAGACCATCTTTAAGCAACTGCTCGTGGCTCGGGCTTTCTTCTCTGTGCTCTCAAATTGGAATCTCCCACCACCATGGTACAGCTATCGGCGCATCCACCGCTGCGGCGGCTCGAGCCACTCCAGCTCCTCCCCGATCAATACTCGGATCGCTCACGCGCGCTAACACTACTGCGGCAGATCGACTGCATCGAAATCCGTGATGCGGTCAAACGAAGCGGCGCGCGCCACTACGTTATCGATATTTACTACAGACTTCCAACCCATGGCATCCCCACGAATCCCACCAAGCGATCGCGCCACCGTGCCGCACCGGACGCGCGCGTGCTGCGCCGCTTTTCCGAGTTTACAAATGTCTGCGACGAGATGTATTTTCACACCCACGCGGGCCACGAATCGTCGGCGCCGTGTGTGTTTTGCGGCGCGTCTACAAACTACGTCACGGCAAGTCCGACGCAGCCGCGGCTCATGATGAAGCTGCTCTTGTGCGAAGAGCAAATTCGGCGTCGGCTCGAGCACTTTCTGAATGACGTGGTGCGCATGACGGTGAGCGGCGTCAAGGCGTATGGCGGACGCAACTGTCTTGGTCAAGAACACGTGCCACTGTTACTGCTCGAGTTTTTGCTGCCGCAAGAGGCGTCGCCACTGGGTGCCGCGGCGGCCGAGATGAGTGTTCAAGCGTTGCGGACTGCCATGGAGGTCCACGAACGTGCGGCCATGTTGAACGCATCTTCATGTTCTCAGATTTAAGTCGTCGACTGTCAGATGGTGTGTTGGACTGTGTCGGGTGGTCGAGTGTATTTGTGAACTGAGCGTGATGATCCTCCTGCCATCGTTTTGTTTTTTGAGCCATTGAACTTTATGTAACCAAGCGAGATTAAGCATAGCCAATACGCAGTCTCCTGCGATCCGACGTATGACTGCACCACACCAACGTCCATGCGCCGTGTCCAGCCATATGGCGTGTGACTGCGCACCTAAGAACCAATTCTTCAACTGGAAATTTTATACCCTGTATAAGAGATATGCACACCCGGAAAATTGGCCTTGAAATCGACACGTTCTGTCAAAAGCGATGTTGATGTAGCCTGGACACTGTACATCAAATTGCGTCAACACGTGACTCGCCAATTTGCTCGCCTCCGCGTCGGCCGTGCTCCAGCCGCTTCGAGGGTCGGCGCTCGCGCTGCCCAACCTTGCGGCCACATCAACTACGGCGATCGCTGCAACCGAGACGGCGGCAACGCCACGCTCGGCGATCGCCAAAGTGTGCACTGTTGAAGGGCTTCTCGTGCCAGGCTAGACCACGCAAGACCACGGACCATCCCTCTACACCGTAGAACTGTTCTTCTGCTTGCCTGGCCGTACGAGCATGACGCTCTCGCATTTCATGGCGGATCGGCGCCGACATGGGTGACCGCAAACCAGACGGCTGCCTTGGCATCCCATACTAACAAGTGTTCAAGTTGTTCCACAAGCTCAAAGCCATCACCACGAAATGTCAGTATGGTCGTCGAAAGCGGTGTCGTCTCTGTCGGTCACTCTACACCATCACCAACAACTACCAATACGGCCCGCAAATAATCTATCGCGTGCTCATTGGGACGAAACGCAAGTGCGTGAGAGTCCAGGAAGTGCTGGCCAAGTTTGTCTATCTGATTCTGCTGGCACAGCAGCAGCCTGCGTAACCGAACGAGACGTACCAACCCAACTGCGAACACCAATGGGAGATTGCCGAGCGTGTTGCCGCGCTTCTCAAACTGTGAATAATAAGAAAAAAATCATGAGAGAGCCGTGGCACCGGTTGCCAGTTCGTCTACAATGCAAGCAACTGCGAACGTCCTTTGTCGCAACTACGCTTTGCACGGCGAGTTGGGTTATGAATGAACCTAGTACTTTGCGAACCAAGAAGAATGAGAACAAGAACCTTCTTCGTCCGTGCATATCGCATGAGGCCTTCAATGGACTCGGTTTCTTGAATGGTTGCTGGTCTGGCTTGACTCTCGTTCCAACGAGAGATTTTTTGGACTGGCCATATCTTTTTTCAACCAATCGTTCGTCGGTAAAATCCGGTTTCACCCAATCGCATCGTTGTTGACGGTTGAATGCTGGGTTCGCAAGTGCTTCGAAAACCCTTTCACGCGCAACGGCCACAAGTCAACGCGGAAACCACCCAGTCGTCACGGCTCTACAATGGCATTCCCCAACTTTCCACGTTTCCTCTCCTCCCACGTATATCCACAGCCTTCTTAGCCGACACATACTGGCAGTATGCTGCAAATGCTCAAGGTGCCGATGAAGTCGGAGCTCGCGCCGCGCGAAGCCGCGCTCGCGAAGCTGCGCGCAATTGAAGCGGTACGCGTAGACCACAAAATCAAGCCACAAGGCGGCGGATCGTCGCAATATGTGATCGACTTGTACATGCGCACGGCGTCGCCTGCACCGTCGATGACGCCAACCAACAGCATGCTGTCACAGGCCGTGGCCGATCCTGGCGTGCTGCTCGCACGCGACCTAGTGGCCGGCCGCGACCCCCAGAAAACCGTGGGGAAAATGTACTTGGAAGTGCACGCGTTCAAAGATGAGCTGGCGATGGTTGCGCTCAGCTGCCGCTGCGCCAAACGATGCCGGCTCTGCCAGAATATGTTTGAGTACATTGCGGCACTCGACAAGACGCCGCCGGCGATCGTGCGCGCGTTCAGCCGGACCGAGATGAAAAAGCACGAAATCGAGACGCTCATGAATGCGTTTGTCGGTATTGTCGTGCGGGCACAGATTCTAACGACGACCGCGACGACGGCGTTTCCGTGCGAAAGCGACGAACAGATTCCCATTCTGGTCAAGGACTTTCTCACATTATAATACACCTCCACTTATATTAGAGGAGCCTTGTAAGGGAGCAAAACCGCTCGAAATGCAAGCCTATTTGTGGCGTCGGACAATTTAGTTGCCGTAAGCGACTGAGTTCAGTATGGTCGTGTGCCAGCAGGTTAAGGAGCCGCATGCACACGTCACAGCTCGAAACAGTGCCAGTCGCGTGTGGGAGTTCCGAAGGGGAAGCTGGGAGCTTGACGTCAGCGACTGCGATTGGGTGAAGCGGTTAGCATAGTATGGGCGTCGGTAGTGATGGGCATTTCATATGACAGCGCGCTGGACGACAATGCGCGTGAGAAGCCAGAGTCGCTGGATGGCGATGGATGTGAGTCGCTCAGCACGTGATTGGTGCAAGATGGGAAGAGAGTGATCGCCTCTTCGTAGCTGCTGCGTGACGGGTAGCTTGAGTGAAGCTCTCATGGTCTGCCTTCCGGCGATGAGGGAGGTCACTAGCACATCAAGTGCACTTTGATAGTGGGAAGTTGAAAATGAAACTTTCTTAGTCGATTCTGAGCTACGAGGGTGTAGAGAACAGTAGGTGAGATTGTGGACAGATCTAGCCCTCATGACAACACACATGTACCGATGGATTCTTGCCTGGAATTGATTTGCATATGGGCGTGGCTCCATGATGACCCATGCTTAATTCGTGGCACCTGCGATGGAAACGGCTGAGATTCCTGGAAGAGTATCACTACAGGCCAGTTTCCAGATGTTTCAAAAACCCTTTCATTACCAGGGAAAAGTATCATAAAATACTAGTTAATTGTCGCCTGATGTTAATTGCTGCATCGTATTTTCAGCCAATGATTGAGTAGTACAGAGGAACACAAGTAAATTGCCGCCTAGTAATATTTCGTTGGATGCTGCGGTGGAGACGTCAAGATGCCGGGACGCACGGCAAGCAAGAAACGCACCGGAAACCGGTCAAGTATTGCAACCATAGCAAGACGTATGCGGAGCGTCAAGAAGTTCTGCGTTATTTGGACACCCACAGTGTCGACGAGACGATCAGTGTGTTCTGTACGGTCAGTAATCGCCACAACACTCGTCGCCAGATTGAGCGACGTCGACACGATCGAGCGAACATTGAGCGCATGGCTTCGCGCCAGGCAACGGCGAAGCTGAAGCGCAACCGGCAGCTGGGTAGCGCCAGTATCCTCAGCGACGAGCAAGAAGAGGAAATCGTTGTGTGGATCAATTAACTACGATAAGACGGCATTCCGGCGTCGGCTGCAATGTTGCGTATTAAGGTCTGTCAAGTCGCGCAAGGCGCTGGCATCGAAGGATCCTGTGCCTGGAGCCAAGGGTTTCTCAAGCACCACGGGTACTCCATTAGGGCCAGGACGCGTCAAAGCCAGGCAACTTGATCTCGCACAACGTCACGATGCTCTCAACGCAGATCAAGCGGCAGTGTTCTTCGACTACATCCCCTCGGTTTCGGTCAACAAGCGCGGAGAGAAGACGATGTGGGTTCGGTGTGCGGGGAAAGAGAAGGATCAAATGACAGCCATGCTCCTCGCAGACTGGCACGGCAACAAAGCAACATCTTTTGCGGTCGTCAAGGCGCAGAACTCTCCGATTCCAGCACACCAAGTCGAGAACGAGACGCTACGCAAGGAGTTTGCAAAGCGATCATGGAAGGCGGTGCAGAAAGCTACTCAAATACGGACCTGGTTGTATATGGTAATCCCAAACGTTGGCGGTACGAGAGTATTTGGCTCAAATTGTTGCCTACCACTCTTTCACCGCAGAACCAACCCGTCATGCTGCTATGGGATGAGTTGATCACCTATTGGACGCAAGCAGTGCTCGAGTACGCGGCGAGCAAGGCCGTTCTTTTCGAGAAGGTTCCTCCAGCGCTTCATGTTCTGCTGCCAGCCCGCAGATGTGGCTTGGAGCAAGCCGTTCAAAGACCGATTGCGAGCGCGGTGGTTCGAACACATGCGCAACGATTCGACGAGTGACTGCGCAAAGAAGCCAGATGTTCTACAGTGGCTGGATGAGGCATGGAAGGGACTATCAAAGTCTACCATTGTCAACGATTTTGTCAAGTGTGGATTACTCACTCGAGACGTCCCAGCCACGGAAGAGACAGCAAGTCTGGTCGCGGACGCGGCCCTCATCGCGGCGCTCAAGCAAGTGCCGGCGCTCGACAGGCTCACGACAGTCGATGACAATGAGGTGGAAGTAGTCGAGGGTGGCAAAAAATTGCAGAATGACGACGACGACGAGCACCAGGCCGATGACGACGGCGACGATATCGGCGCGAACCCAGATGATGACAACGACATGGATGAGTGCTTGGTTTGATGAACGTCTGTCTTTATCGGAAGAGCGTATACCTACGAAGTCACTATTGAAATTTTCCAACAAGTGTCAACAATAGCACGCTAACCTTGTGAGGGTTGCGCCTGAGTGTTAGTGATGACACCAAGTCCACAGTAGATTACAAGAGTGTCACGAGTGGCGCGGTCGGCACAACACCGACGCGTAGACGGCGACAGAGAGGTGACCGCGCCTCTCTGGGCGAGTACCCACACGTCTGTGGGTGGATGCATTGTGGATACAGCGAGCGGCCCACGGCCAGAGATTAGTTTTTTAGGATTGCATTCATTCCACAAGCGGCATTGAAAGGTGTGCTCGTTTGTTAGTCTCTGAGTGCATACAAGTGTGTATCCAGATACGTAAATCCAGTTCGAGATGTACGTAATGGTGCGGCTTACGGTGTCTGTCAGGAAGGTCTCATTTAAAACAAGACTCTCCAGACGTCGCGAACGATTGTGCGTCTCGCGCACATGGTGCGCACACACTTTCAGCTGCGTGTATGGAGTGTGCGATTACGTTTACAGGCATAGGTGCTCTAAGCATACAATTAGTTGAAGCATGGTTCATTCATGCATCGTATTGGAATCTAAGCAGGAACGACAGGACAACACAAGTGTGAAATACATGAAATACAAGACAGTAAAAAGTGCATGGAATTGAAGTGAAGACATGTATTTGGATTGAGAACGCTACGCATAAAGCGACTCTTATTCCTTGACTGCAAGCGTGGTGCCACGGAGCACAAAGTGGAGTATCTCGAGTCGGCGGGCAAACAACCGTGCGGATTCATGGCGTTGGAAATGGTTTTGTCAACGTGAGGCGTAAACTGTAACAGGACTCAGTCCAACTCAGCTATCGCAAAGGCGAAGAGCTGTGTGGATCTGATCCTTGAGGAAGCGTAAAGCAAACGGAACTCGCACAGAAGTGTGAGCCGATGCTTGGGCCTGGTGGTCTTGAGTCTCGGGCC